>VYZV01026660.1:57580-86465 GCA_013401275.1 Pandion haliaetus | reverse complement strand
CATAATGCAGCTGTACAAACATGTGGAAAAGGCATTGAAATCAAAAGGCCTGTGTCATGCATCTCCAATGACAAAGATAACCAATAAAAACGCAATTACTTTGATCAGCTTCTGCTCATTAAAAAAAGAACTGTGATTGGCTTAGGATACCCCTCCAAAATTTTGAACTTTTTCCCACATGCTGGCTCCCAAGCACTTTTTCTAAATGAGATGTAGAAAAGAATTAGCCTTTGGGTACGGTGTAAATTCTGTTCTTTTTGGTACCAGTACTGCTATCATACTGAATATGACTTTTATGATTAAGCTTCCATTCACATTAGAATATATCTGTGTATGTAAAAAAACACACACGTTCAGATTAAAGTTATATATACAATAACAGTTGATCAAAGATAAATACTGCCATGTGAAAGAAAAATCCACCCATTGCAAGATACCCCCAAACAGAGATTTCTGGAAGTAGCCGTATTACAAATTACACGCTAATCACAAAATTGTACTATTTCCTATTTCAAGTTTCCTGTCATGTGATATAATTTGGGAGGACATTTTAAATTTGGCAAGCTTCAGCTTTGACATAAATATGCAAATAATAGACCCAGCATTTTGTCGCTGTCTGCAGCTTCAGAGTCCTTCCGGCTCAGACAGGTGAGCTTCCCTGAAATACAATCTCCCTCTGCCACACTAATGGATTTTCATCAGATTCCATCTCCAAGAGCACCTTTGTCATTTCCAGATAAGTTTCAATTTCATTTCTCATCTTGACGGACTATGGGAACAACATTTCTGGGTGAGGATTTTTTGGTATCACGGACACCAAACTAACAGTTGTTTTGCCAGTTGATGATTCTTCTGCTTTGTTTGTTGTTCTAAATAAATATATAGCACTTCTCAAAAATCAACTTGAAATACAAGTTAAAAGCCTCCTCAGAATATTTATACTCAATCTATTCATACAGGCAGTGAAGCCATTTTGTAATAGGAGAGTCACAAAGACTTAAAATTAGCTGAAGTCGTATCTTGTTTATTAAAAAGCACCAGTGCTGCATACAGAGGACTAGAAAAGAGACAAATACATATAGAATCATAGAATCGTTTAGGTTGGAAAAGACCTTTAAGATCATCGAGTCCAACCATCAACCCAACACCACCATGCCCACTAAACAAACCATGTCCTGAAGTGCCACGTCTATGCATTTTTTTGAACACCTCCAGGGATGGTGACTTCACCACTTCCCTGGGCAGCCTGTTCCAATGCCTGACAATGCTTGCAGTATAATATCCAATCTAAACCTCCCCTGGCACAACTTGAGGCCATTTCCTCTCATCCTATCACTAGTTACTTGATAGAAGAGACGAGTACGCACCTCACTACAACCTCCTTTCAGGTAGTAATAAAGGGGCTTTAAAGGAAACAGTGTGAATCTACATGCAAAAGGAATCTATGCAACAGAAGTAAAAACCAAAATACTCAAAAACACGACTCAGCCCTCAGGTACCTACAGGGAGTACCTGAAGTTCATACATGGCTAATTTTTCCATGTGGAATTTTTGCGTATGCCACAATGCTGCAGAATGCTTCCAGTCTGGGCAGAGTGGTGCATACTTTTATGTTAATCAACCTCAGCCATTCTCTGGAGTTGGAATTGTGCCTCCCTTATTGTGTCAACCCACAGGCAATCCAGAGGGACTGTTTATTTCAGGGCTGATAATTAGCAAATTTGGTCAGAAAAGTAATGGGCTGGAACCATTGTTAGGACCCTTCCCTCTTAAAAAATAAAAAATAATTCAGTGGGTAGGGCACTTGTACAGTTCAGTTCCCTCCTTTGTATGAGGATTTTGGAGCCTAGGACTCCCAGCCCCAAAGAAGTGCTCTACCAGACTACCTCGTAGTCTGGAGGGAAGACACTGGCAACTCACTTGGTAGAAGTGGCTCCACTCTGCATGCTGTCATCCAGTATCAGGTCAGAAACTGCCCAGCCTGAAAGGAGGAAATTCTAGCTTCTTTGTTTCAATAAATTTGCCATTACTTTCCAGAAAGTATGATTTAGTACCTTCTGCTGCATTCTGTATTGAACAGTGAACGTGAATTTGTACGTGTTGTTCTGGTTTTCTGAATCTTCTGAAGAACAAGCACCTACTTTGATTGTTGTGAACCTTGGGGATTACTGCAAAGCTCAGTGTTACCAAAAATAAACCTAAATTAATACAAATTAAACTGTACACTAGGAATTTTCCACTTGTATAGAAACAGTGGGGGTCTGTCACAAAAATATCCCAGAGACATCCTAGGCTTGCAGCAGTAGCAATTAGCATGGACAAGAAAACAGTCGTAAGATGCAGCTTCCAGAACTGGAATTAGCTTGGAGATTTCTCTGTTATCTTCACCTGTAAAATGTGAGAGCTACAGGGGGAGAAAGCTGAAGAATAACCCTTACTCATGGTGGAGAATTTTTTTTTCCTTCCTCAGTTTTATAGGCCAAAAAAGGCTGGAGAGACCCCTGCCCTACCAACTGTGGAACAGCTCCTTGACCGTAGGGATCAGCCGGACTTCCTTGCACCCTGACAAACATTCCTAAATCCCCAGGCCTCCCCTTTCTTCCCACTGCCATCATGACACACACAAGGTTGCTGACAGGTTGCTTTCCCTTCTATTCAGCTACAAATAATCTCTCTTCCACTTTCAAACCTGAATCTTAGCCCACTGTAGCTAGTGCTGCCTGTAGACAGATTCATTCATTAACCCCTTTCTGGAGCATACATGGTTTCCATTAAATAACAATGATGCTTAATACTGACTTCAGAAAAGCGCTACTTTTTTAGCTGATGCTGTCTATTCTAAGGGGTTTGAGGTAATTCTTCTCTATAATCAGTGTAGTCCCTGAAATTTTAGTTTACACACTGTAAACTACTCAGAAAATACGTTTTCCCACTATTAAGCTTAATCCTCAGAAAAAAATGTGTTAATGTAGCTGGTAAATCACTAAGGGTATAAGCCCACATGAAAGACATTGCAATGGCACAAATAAATAAAGGGCTAGTTATTATTCTTCTGTTCTTCAATATGCCTGACAAGCTTTCTCTGTATTCCATAGAGCAAATCACAAGAGATTTGACTTTGGAGACTCATAGGCAGCAGTAGTAAATACATAAAATGGGCAGTGTTATCCATCAGTGACAATCATAAAGCTTCATGAATATGTAAGCCATTCAGTTTTAAGACTAGTGAAGTTCATAGTTGGTTTTGCTTATTCACAGCCTGCAAGTTCCTAGCTGGGTACATTATGTTTGCAGGGGAATTAGAAACAAAATATTGTCATTTTCATTCAAAAATTATTTTCCCAAATAAAAAAGAAACACAGAAAGCACTAAAAGGTTTCAGTTATTACTGATTAATTGAGTCTGACTCTCCCAAGGTCTCAGTGGAGTACTTGAATTATTTACATAATTAACTTTTGATATCTGTATTGTTTAAAGATTTGCTGTGTAACTTGAACTCTATTAGAAAGTAAAACTTTGTTTTATTAGGAGTGTGGATAAAATAAAATAACAACCTATAAAACGAAAGAAGATTATCCTAGGGAATTGCGTCAGCTCAGGACTTACAAGACTTGCACAAAGCAAGGTTAAGTATAATCTCTAATTTGTGGATACAGAAGCTGAACCAGAAGACAAGGAAACCTCTCTTCTCCAGTTCCAGAGCATGGGCAACTTGCATCTTTTGCAATTATGCAAAATCCCACAAATCTGCTCAGTTTCACTGACATGATACAACAAGTTATGATACCACCATGCCAGTTTAGACAGCAAAAAAGCAAAGATGTGCAGCACTGACACCTTGAAACACAACTGCAAGCATGCTAATGAAGGTTGCTTATTGAGTCAGTGGCAGAACTGTATGGACAGACCTTATGCCACAACACCCATGGGAAGCCAGCTAATATGGAGTAGGTAATTCTGTGGTAGGTAGTTCTTATACAATCTGTTCTTTACAGTGCATGACTTAGAAAAGAAACAAACCAGCTGTACATGAAGCTAGCCTATATTTATAGACACTGTAATTGTCATTTTCTTTTGCTCCTTCCCAAAATATGTTTTAACCTGCAGCTCTTTCTTACTGACATAAACACACACACAACACCTTATACTGAGAACAGTCTTTTACCCAGAATTATTCAGGCAGCACTTGTAGCCCTGAAACTTAAGGCAAGGACTTACATGTGTTCAGTTAATACATGGTAAATATTACTTCTAATATGACGCGAACTGTATATGCTCCATATTCACAAGACTAACTAGCGGATGGTAAAAGTAGATTGTCCTCTTCCTTCACATTTCCATAGCATCTAATATAGTAAGGCTTTGAGTCCAAGCAAGGTATTTAAGAGTGAAAGGAAAACAAATTAAGTAACTGATCAGACAAACACAAGGTAAATGCTAGATTTCATGAAGGACTTTAGAGAGCACTATATAAAAATAAACAACAAAAAAAATTCAAATAAAATATTAAGCTCAATGTATTTTTCCACTGTTTTTCATTTTAATAAAAGCCAGTAGATGTCTTGAGCCAAAACAAAATAACAGAACAAGTAAAACCTCTCTTAGGTGCACACATAGATTTTACTAGAGAAGAATGTTTTACAGCAGAATAAGTAGATATACCCCTCATGTAAAATTAGTCCAACAGGCTTCAAAAACCTGCTACTGAAATCCCAAGAGTTTGTAGTAAAATAGGTGATTTATGACCTCTGCTTTCAGACTGATGCTAAAAATTGATTTGTTCAGCACAAGTCTCATGGTGAAAAAAAATCAATTATGGATTTCAGTGAATGAAGCAGTTTGGTAAAGATTCATGAGCTTTATATATAAACATCTGAAAATCAAAGTTGTGTGAATGAGGATACACTCCCTTAACTATCCTTCATACACTGAATGATGCCATTTGATACTTATTTAGTGGTTTTAATATTCTGGAAAAAAGTAGTTACTTCAAAAGATTGCACTTCTGGGAACAATGCCATATACATCCGCACAGCCCACTGCATTGTCATCCTGGGATGGACTGCACCAAGTTTAATGGTTGCATTTTAGATCCCAGTGCCTCCATGCTGCTTCAGAGTGAAAAACGCACGTGGGTTGGCCAGTGACTTGGTCTGCCTTCCTTACAGCACCCAGGGTTTTTTGCTTTAGTAATACACAAAACATGCAGTTTCTCAATAGCAATAAGTGCAATAAGATAAGCAATGCAATTTTGAATATCCCTGGTTGTAAGCACCATGCTACTCCGTGGTTGAAATAACCCATAAGAGTTGTCTTGAGTTGTCATTAACAGGGAAACCTCTGTGTGCACAATGGTTTGCAGGCATGGAAGACAGTGCCCTGGTCTGAAGGACTTTCTTGTGTAAACTGTTCCCATCTGGAAAAGGGAAATTTTTCTGTGTTCAAATAGCAGCGTTTCCATGAAAAATTACTTAGAAGAAAAACTTGGAATCTATGCAGTATAATTACAGGGTACTGCTGAAGATAAGAAGTGGCTCAAACTATGTATTTAGTTTTTATTCTCACTGGCTTGCAGGCCTAGTGCCACACAGAGTGAAAGCCCATTCCTACCCTGCTTATCACATACAATCAGTAACCAGGTTTGGTCTCCAGCACCTTTCAGTTACAACTGCCAGGCAAAAACTCAAGGCAATGAGGCTGCACAGATGAAGTGCAAACTTTGCATCAAGACAGTGGAGTCAAGGGCCGTAACTTGGATTTAATCACCATTCAGAGTGATTTAAGCCAGAAAGTAAAACAGATTTTTAATGGTCTGACTGATTTGTCTGTTTGTAAAATGAATACATCTGCCTGAAAACACCAAAACATACAGCAGGTCTCCAGTTCTCTATAAATTATTCATACAATAACAGATACACCACCGTCAGCACACTACGCAGAAAAGTCTTTGAGTTTTTCCCAGATCTGACTCTTCTAGGCAAACAACTTCAGTTAATTTTGTCTGCAAAAGAGAGACAAAGTTTATCTTACTCCTGCAAAGGAATCTCTCTGTAAAGAGGTTTCAGACCATCTTTGCTCTAACATCTAAATATTTATACTCGATGTATCTTTCATGTAAATATTTAGAGATTCATCCCAGGCAGAAATGAAGAAAAAAAATCTAGAAAATGTCTTTTGTGACTAAGATTTGGGATGAGAAAGGTGTGTAAAATAAAAAAAAGAAAAGACATCTCTAAAGCATCAAAATAGCCTGCAAGTATTCACTCTGTTGTAGGTCTTTATCCCCCTACAGTACCTGTTTCGTGTAAGACAACTGACTGCTGCAATTGCTTGGTAAAGCCATCCCTTTAACTCGAGCCTTCTTTCTCCCATTTTTAGTACCCTTAGACAAGCTTGGCTGGCAGTCTAAGCAGAAGGTCATGTTCAGTAAGTTCTGTCATTTGTAGTATTTCCTGAATAAGTACTTGAGTTGCAACTGGTGTCATCCTTTCAGCACCTTACTTGGCAACAGAGAGATCTCAGAACAGATTTGTTGTATGAGGATGCTCTTAGTCTATGCTTGCTTTTGTTTTGTTTTTTTTCTACTTATAAAGTGCAAAGCTCCATGTAGATTTCACTGGATACAAAATTACCTGCCTAACTCAGAATAACCTTTCTACACGCTGATAATCACAGATGGAATAAACTGGGCATGGACCCATCATAACTTTTTTTTTAAAGTTAGTCGCTACCTTTGAACTACAGTCCTAAAATTAAAAAAAAAAAAAAAAAAGGAAAAAAAAAGGGTTTTTACTCATCCAAACCAGAAGTAATCCTTAAAAAATGGTGGTTATTGTTTCACCCATTCACATCTTATCTGGAGGAAGAACAGTTCAACAAGCCAATCAGAACATAGTCTTACTGTTTCTGTGTTACAAAAATGCTGTATGACTATGTCATTATACTTTGCCCTAGAAATACACTTGCAGAACAATCACGCTGTTGTCATTGCTTTCCAGAGGCCCACAGGTTATTAAAAATAGAGAATCATATTCATGAGTGAGGCTGTTTGGGAGCATCTTTTACTGCCTATAAAATGCAGTATTAAAAAATCTGTCTGTTTTTTTCTAACTGGCACCACCGTTATGACCTTGGGCTACTTACAGTGTCTCTGTTTCTACATTATATTGTCCCTGAAATAACTCTAATATCATGGAAACATTAAAAATGAGTAACTGCTCTAATATCAGCAGGTTTACTGCTGCTACTCTGGGTATGCACCTAACTAAGCTTTAAGAGGGAAATAGATGGTGCTAGATTTTGATCCAAATATATATCTGAAATTGAGCATTGTTTTCCCCAGAATAGGAATTATAGCATTCTATTCCATGATGGACAAATAGCTTTTTTTGTTTTTATGAAATCAGATGTTATTAAAATACAGTCCTCTTTCAATGAGCACTGTTTCCTCACTGACAGGCCAAAGGCACAACCACTTAATTGTGTCCCTCTGCTAGAGGGGTTTTCACATCTCTAATTATAATATCTCTAATTATCTGGTTTGTATCTACAATTACAGTCAGACTTGGCAGGTACAGCTCTACCACCCCTGGAGCTCATTTACCCCAACATGCATAAGCAGGATCATGCATATAATCTTTCCATTTGTATCCCAGTACTGCCACAGGGGTTATCTCATATAAGCCCAAGGAATAGATATACTAAGCATAAATGTACTTGATACTGTACATAAGAGGGTAAACGTGTGTAAAACTGCCCTTGATATTGCTCTGTTATTGCTATGATTTTCCAGGCAATAACACAAAGAGTCAAACACGTAATATAAAAGATGACAACTACTTCTACTGTTAAATTCAATTTTTTTTTCTATTTAGCAAAGTATTATACTCTTCTTTCAAATGGAATGGGTAAGATAAATAAATTAGTCAGAACCTTACTCAGGAAAAAAAAAGATCAAATTGGTTTTAGGTTTGTTTTACCATTTCTAGCTCAATCTTATTTTAAAAGTAGAAAATTCTCTCCATGCAGTTTCCTAGCATAGCTTATAAAGTCCAGAAGTTTGAAATTCAGGCTATTTTAGCCACCAAAAATTCAAACCTCTCAATCAGAAATTATTAATGATACAAAACTCTATAAATATTATTGTGAGCCTTTGAGCAGTTACATTACCAAGAATGTAATACTTCTGAGACATCTGAGACTGATCAGTCAAGAGTTTGAAAACCTAATCATTTATAAATGGAGTCTCATAGAAATTAAAATAACTCCATTTAAAAGTTGGTGAAAAATAAATCACTGCTACCTGCAGTACAGGTGCACTAAAGGAAATGCGTTGGAAGCTGTCCAGTATTGCACAACAATCTGCCTCAGTCTGCAGTTTCCAGCAAATGATTGTAAGCTGCTCTGGTGTACACACAAGGTGCCTTTCATACGTGTCATCAAAATCTCCACAAAGTTTTAACTGGTGAGCAAAGAGAAAGTTCTATTCAAAACCAGGCTTGCTCAGGCTGGTCAGCGAAACAATTTTACCTTTTGTGCAGACTCACTGCTTTCTCAAAGCTCGGGGAGAAAATTATTATTTGGTGTTCAAATTATTTAAATTTCAACATACAAAAGATAACTTTTAAAATCAGAACTCCCTGCATTTAACAGAGAACTAAGGATTGTTTCATAGCTCCTAGAAACCTGAGGCCTGACTGACCAATCTCCCAGGGAGTTAATTAGACACTGTAAAGGTAAATATAGACCCAGAATTTTACTATTCAGTGCAAGCATTCCAATTAGAAGAGTTTAACATATTTAACAGCCAGCCCAGCAAGTTCACAGTGGGACTTTTTTGTATATACAGTAGTCATTACATGGCCAACATCACAACCATTTTGTAGGGGACAGATACAGGCCTACAAAAGCTCCTCACAGAGAGCCCCAATTATGTGTATTTGAGTAGAGGCCATTCTACTAAAACATATTCCTCACTTTCTGCAGATGTGCTGATGGATGGGCATAAAAGGATGGAGAAGTACAGCATGAGCAGATATTCATTGTTTCCGCTGGATTCTTTAGTGGACAGTACAGATCCCTTAAGGTTGTGTTGACAAGATTTTACACAGTCACCAGTGGCACATAACTGCCATGGAGATTCAGAATTCTGCATAGGGCCCAATATCTGTGAGATTTAGAGGCAAGTCTGTTGAAGGGCAACAGAAATTCAGTCTTTCCCCTGACAGAGCAGCAAGGAAAAAGCTCCATGGAGGAAAGGCAATTACCATGGTCTTTTCCTCTCCTGAGTTTTTATAGTGCAATCCGAGAACAGTGCTAATGACTTCCTTCCAGCTTACTGCTAAAATGACAAGCCTCCTCAACATCCAGCTGGGCTGACCATTGTACAGATGGGGACACTGACGTGCAGGAAATTAAAAGTCATATTTTAAAAATATCTCAAATTTCATTACTTGATTTTCAGAGGGGGGGTGTCTACAAATCTAGACTGTAAGCAGTAGTTAATAGAAAAAGCAGGTGTTCAATCCTCTTGAATTCAGAAAAAGCAAATGGCTAATATTAGATACCTGTAAAGTGTGGAGGACCTAACAATGAAGGTCATATTTGAAAACAGCAACTTCACTCATTTGCCCAGAGTCCAGTATTAAATTAGTGAGAACTTATTGTTTGTTTCCCATATTTTCTGTATACACAGCTGAAATTACTTTGTCTGTAATGCAAATGGCAGAGAAGGATTCAGTTACACACTTTCCTGGCAGCAAATGCATCATCCAGGTAGGACTAGCAGAAGTAATTGGTATGTTCTTTTTGGTTAAAGTCCATCACCTGTTTCTGAAAGAGGCAGAGACAGACTCACCAGGCTGTTAAAAGTTATGAGGCTTGCACTGTAAAACGATAACCATTTTCTAATCACTTCCAAACCATCCAGGCATTCCTTGTTCACATCAGAGCACAGAAGTTTTCCCACAGCTGGAAATGATCAGTATGGTTAGCAGGCTCTACAGGTGACATGACAAAAAATCATTTTGTACAGTTTGTCATATATGCATTGCTGTCACAGTCAATATTTTGATATCTCCAGAGATGAATACAGGGTTCTTTAAGTGCCAAGAGAAACACCAGCTATCTAAGGAACAGAACATTGAAAATGTGTAGGAGCTTTTACATTTGCAGCTGCAGACACACATTTCCATCACAAGGGAAGCTGGAATGGTAATTCAGCACCAGCTTTGCACTGCTAACAGTCTTGCTTCAGCTGAGGAATTTATCTAAATTGGTGACCAGGGGCCATAAATGACATAGAAGAATTTTGTTCCTCTCACAATGGAGAATTTTCTTGCTCTAACAAATCCTCTGTTTTGCAATCCTATTTAAAGTGATAGCAATGATATTCATTACACTACTAAATGTTAGTAGACTGTTTTCTTTAATACCATAATCATTTCAATGCCATATTTTCATGGGCCAGATGGCATTCCTTGTGCTTTTATTTCTCAAAGATAATATCTACTCCAAACAAACAGCCCAAGCTCTCCTTATTTCAGCTATCCCACACTAGCTTTCAAATAAAAAAAAAATTTCTTTTCCTGAGCCCATTGCAAACATGCCATTCTATCACTGAATTGCATGAAGTTATTGAAGAATATTACATTTGGAAAGTTTCTAGCAAATGGGATTATTTTCCGTTCAGTCTTTGTAAGCATATTTTGAAATGGCAACTCTCAGCACTGAAACACTATTTGCGATAGCAGAATGAGCAGTGTTTCTGTCACTCTGCAAACCTTTATACTACTTAGTAATTGGAGATGGTTTGCATGTGATTTGTTTAAAAAAAAAAAAAAAAAAAAAAGAACAGAAGAACCAAGTATCCAGCTTTACACAATTTGAGAGGGAAGTTAGAAGGTGATTTAGTCACAAACGTTTCCATTTTTCTATTCCCAGGACTATTCATAGTTTCTCCTAGAGTATAATTCATGATCAGAAGACTGCTGCAACCACGTGTTTTACAATATAAATGTTTCATTTGCATTGCATTAATCTAGACTGAGACTTTTTAAACTATTTAGAGGTAGCTCTAATATGCAAGGCTTAAGTGGCTTGAGAAGCCTAAATTTTCAGAAACATTCAGACATACCACACCTGCCTTGCAGGACACTGCTTTGCTTATGCTCCAAGTCAAGTGGATGGGAGGCAGCTTTAGTCCACTCAGGATGTAATGCAGCTAATGCGGGTGCATCAGCAGGACATTGAGATAATCGACAGTGCCTTACATTAGCTTAGGAACAACATTACTCCAGCAAGGCCAGCTGGCTTCTGACCAGACTTGATTCACATCTGGCTGGTCCAAAGAAGGGCAGGAGTGAGCCACAAGTCTACACTCCTTTTCACAGTAAGTTTCAGAGTCCTTAATCATGTAAGCCACGTAAAACCAAATGGGGTTGTTCTTTTTTCCTCTGAACAGGTTTGTGAGAGCAAGTGTTCATCTCCCCGAGTTTCAGAAGACACACGATACTACTTCTGCTTCTAGATTGGAGCACCACTATAACTCTGTATATTCAAGTCTATGAACCCCTCAAAATGTGGTTGCATCATTTCATGTTAACTTATGGGTCCTGTCTTTTCAAGATCCCTGTGACATTGCAGCAGTGATTTGCAGCTCTGTGTATAGTGGGATCCTTCTTACAAGGATAGAGTAATGGCTGATCAGAAGCAAAACCAGCAAGCTAGGTGGACTCTTAGTTAACAGAGAAACTAAATTAATTATCTGTGTTGCTGTTCACTGCAGTGAACATCTGGAGGGTTCCTGTAACAGATCAGTTTTTTGAAGAGGAAGAACATGAGAAATTTCTACAGAATTAATGCACAGAAAAGGAAAAAAAAAATAACAAGGAGGGGAAAAAAATCACTAGGAGCAGAAAATTTTCCTCTAAAAGATCAAAAAAATGCAAATATGAATTTGTTGAGCAACTTACCATGAGGATTTCAATCTGTCTTCCTGTGAGACCAGCAGAGATGAGAATGACCAGTGTTAAAGTCCACAGAACACAATTTCAGTTCTAGAAAGAGATGACAGGAGGGAGGTATGGTGTAGACCATAAGGACAGCCATTCTGGTGCAGAGAAAGCTACAAACAGTACTGAGAAGGTTTACAGGGAATGTCTTGCCAATGCAAGCCAAAAGGCAAGTATGTTTCTTTACACAGTGCACAGTTAAAATGTAGGACAGTTTAAATATGGTCAGGTAAATTCTAGAGACATAAGACCAAAAAGAATAATTACATAAATTCATAGGAAATGGGTCCATTAGTTGTTATTACACATTGATCCATATACAACTGTCAGCTCAGGAAGACCAAATTGTTTTCCAGAAGCCGAACTAGCTTCAGTGGGTTAATGTTGGGAACAACAAACTGAGCTTTCAGTCTAATACATTACTTGTGTTCCTGCCTCATATTGATAAGTTCCTTGCATTGCCATCTGGGCCACACATATGCAATGAAAGCTTGCTGATAGCACATAATATCTTATGATTCAAAATAAATCTGTTTTTTTTAAAACTTCAGCCGGTATTTCTGGTAAAAGTAGTACCAATATTACTTTCCAGTCTATGTCAAGATACATAATTAGCAAGTCCTGCTCTCCACAGATCTCAAAACACAAGAGCACAATCCATGTAATAAATCCACTCTGGTCAGCTCTCAATCAGATGACATTGCCTTTACTGTCTCTAAGCTGAGCCACAATGTCATAAATAGAGCAAATAGTTTTAACATCAGCTAGAACTTTTTCCAGTGCAAGTTCAGAAATTAATAAACTTCAAAGAGAGTCTATATTAAACAGTTCATTGAATTCCCTCCTGATTCTATGAGGCATACTGTTTCACTTTCAAAGGACTCAATTGCTTCACCTTTCCCTCATTTGCATGACTTCTGTGCTTAGCTAGGAAGTTGAAATTTTAAAAAAAATTTTAAAAATCTTGACTCCACTTTTTTCCTCCTGAATAAAACCTCCCTTGTATAATCAGCCCATTTTTCAGACTTTTTTTTTTCATAGAAGTTGTGGGGTTTTGTGTTTGTATCTCTTTGCATTATTTTTATTTTATGCTACATCCAATGTACTTTGTAACTTCTTTATTTAGGAAAAAAAAGCTTAAAAAAAAAAAAAAGAACAAAAATTATGAAGTATCCATCTCCCAAAACCTTTTTTTTCTTTCACATCCTATGCATGTGTAATAGCAAAAACATCCCTGCTAAGAAATCTACATTTCATACTGAAAATACTGGCAAAAATCCTACTGGATGCCAGCAACCCACACTTTCACAAACCTGAAAAATGCAGCAGGTATAAAAACATGGGAAAAAACCAAAATTGCAGTTTAATCATCAATAAAGCTTACTAGCATAAAAAGAAAGTACAAAGCAAAATGTTAATACCCATGTTATAAGATTTGTAATGCAGATGACTGATAATAGACACTGAAGGAATCAGTCAAATAGCCAGTGGGGTCACAGACATGAAGAACATGCTCTTAAAAACAAATTCTGAGAAAAAGCACTTGTAAGCAAGACATACACTCAGTGCTTTATACAGGTAGTACAACCAAATATCAATTCATAAAAGGAAGACAAGCTTCTTAATTTTTTGTGCTATGTTTAAAACAGAGTACTAAAAGATATATTTATCCTGCCTGACTGTGAACAGAACAGAATTACATGACCTGTAATAAAAGAAGATGTAAGGCAGCATCTGGAAAAATTTAACAGTTTCAAATCAACAGGCCCTGATAATTAGCTGAGAAACTCTCTGAATTACCGGCAGTTTTTTAACAAACCTGAAAATCTAAGGACATCCTCAAGTACAGAATGTTGCCAATGTTACTGCAGTGCTGCAAGCAGCAAAAGTGGTAGCTGGGGAACTGGAAACTGGTCAGCCTTATGCAAAGCCTGGAGCAGTTAACTTGTAACTAGCAACACAGATTCAAATATCATCAATGTCAGTCAATAGTCATAATAACTGATGTTTTCCTAGCAAGTTGGTCCTGTGAAAACAATCTGTTCTCTTTTTAGAAAGGTGCATGGCAGTTTGATAAAGACAGCTGTGTCCATGCAGTCCACTTGGGCTTCTCTGAGGTACTTGACTTAAAATGAAAAGCTTGGATGTGGAGGACTGAAAAGAATCTATTTCATATATTTAAAACTTGCTTAAGAGATCTCCCAGTGTTTAGGTAAGGGGAGACCACCAGTGTAGCTCACATCATTTCTTACTAGCATAAAACCCAACTGTAAATGCTATAGTGATTGAGCAGGTGGCCTGCCTCCTTTCTTCAGATAGCCTCTATTGAGGGACGTGTTTCCAGTCACTGCCAAAAATTCTACAGGGTTTTTAACAGAGATATAAGAAATGACACTAAGCTTCCTATAAGACAGTGTGAAATGAAATTAATACTTCTTCAATTACTATAGTGATTTCCATGGCAAAAATGCTTTGTATGTCAACTCATCGCTTTTCTAATGAAGCAAAAATGACAATCCCGTGACTGAAAACTTTTTTTCCTGTTGGGTTTTTTTTTTCCTTCTTCTCTGGGTATAAATCACAGTTAATAACAAATACAATAGAATGTAATCTACTGTAATCCAGTCTCTAACTTCAGCAGCCTGAGGCAAGGTCCTCAGTTGGGAATAATATTATTACAGCTGTTTTGATTCCTCTCATTCCTGGTGAAGCCCAGTTTGGCTTGTTCCTGCTCTAAGTGTAAATTAGAGCAATCCCAAGGCTGTTTCAGATCTGCACTAGCCTCACATCATTCTTTGAATGGCTTTTGCCAACAAAACATAAGATGAATAAACTTCACAACATCTCTTCTTCCCATACCATGGCAGGCACTCAAAACCAAAACAAAACCCAAGAATCAAGAATGTAAAAGAAGGTTGTATTGAGATGGCTGTACTAGCTATGTCTCTGCAACAGGTTTCCCCCAAAGAGGAGAGATTTCTTCTGCCTGTTTCCAGCAGTTATCCTGCCCTTTAGCACCACACAAGGGCCAGAGAAAGAGTTGAGAGTTTGTCCAAAATACTGGAAGTGAGCTATATGTAGATAGCAAATAATCATCCAGAGGTCCATGCTCAGGACAGCATGTTGACTGGCTTTAAAATCAAAAAGAATTTGTTTTTTTCTGACTAGACAGGCAATGTTATTTTTAAAAAAATACTACAAAGTGATTCTCATTCCTCAAAAGCCTTTGTCAGAAGATGGTACCACTACATCAAACACTAATGTCAAGCCCCAAACATTAATACATGGTCATTACAAGAGAAATCATCTTATAAAAAGTGTTTGGAAATACACTACACAGAAATATAGTAATGATAAAACACTAAAGGAAATTGCAGAAGCCACCTACACACCCAGGAAAATGACGTCTTTTGCAGGAGGAATGTGTTGGTTTGCTATTTAATTTGCTGTCCTCTCTCATTAACAAAGGCATCCCTGGATATCAATATTCATAGGAACACTCTGCATGCTGTTGAATATGAAACACAGATCATTTTGCCTTTCTAGCTAGATCCATCTTCGTAAACCTCAACTTTGTCCATTTTATTGACCTCCTTGTGTTATTCAAACACCAAGGGTAAAGATAGTCTAATACCGCCACATAATTTGCAGTGTCAGACTGCAAAAACTATGTTACTGTTACAGAACAGTCCAGGAAATCAGCTATAATAGAAAAATAATAGCCCACCAGACTGAAGAAATAGACACATTCAGCAGATGTTTAGGAATATTATCAACTTCTACAAGCCAGCATCTGAACATAAGCAGCAAAAATCCATACACGCTTTTCAGTTACTCTAAATGTTATTTTAGATGCCTGTGATTTTTCTCCCCTCACATTTTCTTAGTCTTTTTGCACTCTTACATTATACATTAACATTTCAATAGAAATATGATAAAAACACAGAAGGTCTGAACTTGATGGATGAGGATGCAAAGAAGGGTGAAAAAGTGAATGTAAATGTGCCTTTTTCTGCTAATCTGCTGCTGAACTACCGATTTAAAGGGGTATAGTTCAGAACTGTGGAAAGAACTGAATTTTAATAGAAGTAAGTATATGTCTCTGATACTTTGGAAAATATATTCTTTAACACAAATGGGAAAAATAGATATTTCCTGTGTAATGTAACTGTCTAAAATATACCATTCATTAATCCCATTACAACATCATAAAGGCAAGTTGATGAGAGATTTATTCAAATAAGATTTGGCCCACTTGTCTTTTTAAAAGTCAGTATGTGTTTTGCTACTCTTAGGAGCAAAATTTGTTCTCAGACCACAAGCCCATTGGAAAAGATATTTCCTTCCAAAAATCTCTATCATTATTTTAACAGCTTTCAAATACACTGAATCCATCTCAGACTTGCAGCCCAAGCTCTATGGTCTATTATTTTGAATACATTGGAATTGCAATGCTATAAATTTTAATGCTAAATGAAAAAAATATGGTCATTTTACATTAATGTTACTAGCTTTACTATTTAGACTTTTTGCACTGTTTTTTTTATAACACACTTTCAGTATATAACTCAATGTGTTTAATTTTCTACTTCTACCTGAGTAATTTCCATCAACTCATTCCCTCACACAAATAGTGTTGTAGTATAAAAACTGATACACATATATTTAGTTCGAATAGGAAGTTATTTTATAACACCAATAAAACTGATATCCTCGGGTTATTGAAGGTTATTGTAACATATATACACAAAGAATAAAAGTAATTTAAACATAATATCATCATTTTCTTCTGATCTCTCAAGAGATGTGCAATTAACCTGCACTGCATTTTTTAAAGAAAAAAGACTACTTCTGGGCTGTAATCTGTTGGATAAGAGGGCATTTGGGGTCAAGCTGGAAGCTGTGCATTTGAAGCACCATGCACAGAACTCCTAGGCCCCAGAAAGTGCAATGAGAGGCCTGTAATTCTGCTGCAGCTGCTGTGGACACAAAGGTGATTCACAGGAAACTGTCAATAAACCTGAGAGATGACCATGCATTTCCAGATTAATAGTCATAGTACATACACTGTTAAAAGGAACATAAGTATCTCTTGATTCCTAATATATTTTGCTATCCCCCAAATTTCAGTCTTTATACATGCCCACAATTGAAATCCTTCAAATGCTTTAAATGGGATTTATAGTGATTAAAATCTACCAAACTGAACAAAGCAGACCATGCAGAATATTCTAAAAAGACAATACAAAGACTTTTCATAAAGCTTGAGAAACTGAAGAAATCCAAGAATGATAAAATTAAGAGGCAATGGTTGAACATGAACAGAACGAGATCTGAAACAGCATTACTAAGTTTATATCAGTTTACAATTCATTTTGTTAAATGCAAATAACTTTAGAACTAAAATGGTATTTTTCTTCAAATTAGATTTGCTTTGTAGATTTCTTCAGGAGTCAGTACAAGTCTAAGTCTGAAGAAAATCAGTTTTCTAATTTTAAGTTAAAAACATTTAAAGCAGCAAACCCTGGGTCTGATTCATGTCAGAGTGGATAAATTAAAAGCTAGAGGCTCCAAATCTCACAGCATGCCTTTAGCTTTGACTGATTCCAACAATGTTACACGTACATTAATATGAAAGGGATGTAGTCTGAAAACACTGGGTCATTTTTACTGTTTGGACAGCTAAGATTCAAAGTACAATATGTGCCAAAAAACCTAATCTTTAAGATAGATAGCTATTACTTTTTTAAAATGTTTAAGTATTTAAAACTGCCAAGCAAGTCAAGTAAAAGGACAGACACACAACAGTACAACTAAATGGTCAAAAACAAATCACTGCCTCATACACCCATGGTATTATTTTACTTTAATTAAAACAAAATTAAAACCAAATTTTTTTCTCAGCCCAAACAATACTAGTAGTCCTCAGCCTGCCTATTTTTGCAATAGTTTTTCTCAGAAGAAAATGGGGGAGTATTTTTTTTCTAATAAGAAATAATATCCTCTTTCACCTCAAATTAATTCAGAATTGATTGATGGGAAAATTAAACCTTGGACAGAAAGCAATTGTGGATTTTTTTTTAGCCAATAGGGAAATGTTCTACAAAATTATGGTGTGCAGAGACAGCTGTTGCTATGGAAACTGCTTTGCAACCTTAAATGTGATGGCAAGTACCAGGTGTCTGCTGTAATGAGACTTTAAGGTAATTATGAATTGTAAATAAAGTTTGCTGCCAAAGTGATCCAGGTATCATCTCCAGGCCTGAAGGACAAACCCCTCTCTGGATAACATGCTGGGGAGAAGGTGCAGTGCAGTAGTGGCCAACACACAGCTCACAAGCCACATGGGCCTCCAAAGAGGCCAAGCGCTGCTGAACAGCCCCCTGCTCCCAGCCCCAATGCCCAAGGGAAGGATCCAAGCTGGGCTGTACAGCAGGAGTTACAGAGCATGAATGCATGTTCAGCAAAGAAGGACGCATCTCTGGGGGAAACAAGACACCAAAGGGCCACCAGACTTCACCTTTGGTCACTCACCTTCTGCAGCACCCAGGAAAATACCTTTTGCTCTCTTTGCCAGCTGCAGTTTGGGTATCCAGTGTACATTGCTGGCTGGCAATCAGACATTGTGTCCCCTGGCACCAAGGTTCACAAGGAAGTGGGGGAGAGGCTGAGGACCTGCAATATGTTTAGATGTGATTCTTGCTACACTGGTTTCTGCAGTATTGCATAGCTTTGAGCTGGATGTGGTTGACACCAATTCTGGGAAGGCCATACAGAGAATCCAAAAGCACTGGGTCCTTTGACAGCACTGTAAATTAGGGGATTGTCCTACAAGGGATTACCCTAAAGAGGGCACATGTCATATGTCAGGACATGGGAATGCAGAAGTTTGGGTAAGCAAGGAGCATGGTGATACTGTGGCAGAGAAAGAATGGAGACAGCACTAAGGCCTGGCTTTATAAGGGATAGAGAGTTGTGTAAGACAACTTACATATGGATAGTGGGTTCTTGGTTAGGGGAGAAGTGCAAAGTGTAGTGGGGACATAAATGAATGAGTAGATTTTGGATACATGAAGATTAAGCAATGAAAGGCTGCAGAGCCCTCTGGCTGTGTTGAAGAAAGTGGTTCTCTGTCCCTGAGCTCAATCACAGCAGAGAACTCACATGCCCTTTAGAAAGGGCATCTGTTTTCACGGCTGAGGCAGTGTGAAGCTCACACAGCTAAGTCACTTCTGTCTTTTCCCACAGACACCCACAGGACCCCAACCCTTCCAGTCCTGTGTGGCATATCTGCAAGCTGCTAACCGGCACATCAGGCATATAGCATCCACAAGCACAGATCTACACTGCAGCTAAAGGGGAAGTGAAGCACCAGTAAGTAGGGCCCCACATTCAAAGGAGCCCAGCTGCAAGCACCATTTCCTAGCTACAAGTATGCATTTCCTTTCAGTACTGACTCAACTTCTCTAGGATGCTGAGAAATAGTAGCAGTTTCTCCCTGTGCCCTGCTAGTATTACACATCAAAATTAACCTGCTGCTTTTCCAAGTTATTTTGGAAGACTATGATGCATTTATTCTTGCATTTAAGTGATACACTTCAATTTCCAATGCTCCAGTTCTTAAAAAACACTTCAGTAACTGGCACTATGGAAGTTGCTCACATGAGCATTGCTGTGTCAGAGCCCAAATCTGGCATTGTTGAGAAGTCAGTTGAATCTTCTCTAAATCACGTCATTTGGTAGATAAATCTTTACAACCTTTTCCTTGAAGAAGACACTAAAAAGTTCCTCTTCTGAAATTTAGCTGTGTTTCTTCTATCAGACACTTTTGGGTTTCTTAGCTATTCAAACCAGTGCTCAGAAATTCTGAAGAGGTACATATTCACAGAGCTATCTCAGAGCCACCTCTCTCTCTCCAGGGGAGGAAAAGAGTTGCCTGTAACACTGACTTCATCTCTATCAAGGGCATCCCACTCCAGGAAATCAGCATAATGGGAAGCCCAGTCCCATCTGCCTTCACCCCTCTGCAGCACAAACTGACCACTGTAAAGAGACTGCACACTGCGTTAAAGGATGACTCCTCAGATGCCAGCAGTTACAGTCTTCTCCTGGTTTTCCTCAGACATGTCTAAGCCAACCCTCATAACATTAATGAACTGACATTGAAAGAGATCCTTTATAAAAAACAAACCCACTTAAAACTTGTGCAAGAAAAAATTAAATTCTTCAATACAAAGTTTCCCAGCATTCCCACTTGCTATAGAGAGCCTCTGGTTGCTGCTTGAAGAAATTTGTTTCTCATTACAATCACATGAACTCCAAACCACTCAAATGATTGCATTTACTGAAATGCATGTGACTGCTTCCTATCTGTTAGTGCATGTTTCTACAAGAAACCCCAGAAGTCATGCCTTGTATTCCACACATGACATCAAAGTAATTTGACTAGAGCTTTGCAACACAATACCAGAAAGTCAAGTAACAGTAACCTTAACAAAGGGCCAACACTAAAAAAACCAAAAGGACATTCATAGGTCCCTGTAGAGCTGGGGGGAGAATGGGTGGAAGAGGTGCAATGGAGCATAGTCATTTATCTCAATTATCGTCTGCTTTTCCTAAATCAGCTTTGACAAGAATTACATTTCATAATATCCATTATTCTCTCAGCCTTCTTGGGTTTAGTCCTCTCTCGCCATATTAACAAGTTCATTGATGTCTCCCTAAACCACATCTCCTACTACCACTGACAAAGAACAAACCCTGGGCTGGGTAGACCATCAACACCCGCATGTGGTGTTCTCACAAAAGAGCAACAAGTGATGCTTTTCCCATTGAGGACAGGAGCGCCCCAAAGGGATGGTTTTTCCTCGGGAAGTTCACAGGTGTGGGGAGCACTGGGTCCCATGGACAGCCAGGAGCTCTTATCTGCAAATGATTCACACGATTTTAACACTGAATAAACAAACAGCAATAGAAAAAGCAGGAATACAGCAGAGATCATATCTGCCTAGGTAGTTTTCTTTAAAGAGAAAGAAATTGTTTTCAAATTGCTATTGTAAATTGTTAAAAATTGTATCTTACCTCAAATACATGGTGACCCTTTCTTGATATTGCCCTTAGCGGAGTTAAGGAACTCATGAGCTATTGCATATTTGATTGCTTCCCTATACAAAGAAATAAAACATTTTATGTTTTCAATATCTATAAGTGACAGAATTCTGACCTAAAGATAATTACTCATGGATTAGGCTACATTACTAAATGAGGGAACATACCTTTCTACTGTGATGCTGTCAGGAACACAGCGATTAGAGAAACTTTGATCTCACACTGGAAAAAAAAAAAAAAAAGGCTTTAAAATTTTGTTGCAAAAAGAGAAAGATATCCCAGCACACTTTATATTATAACACCACCTTGAAGATACAATTTGGTTTAATGCAGCTATTAGGTTTGTTCTCCTCTTTCTGTCTTTCAATTTCTCACCTTGTGAAGGTCTATCCTGAAGTAAAAATACTAACAGCAACAATCATTCCTCAAATTGCTTTGCCTTGCCTTTAACATGACATTTTTCAACAGAGAAAAGCTATAGCTTTGCCTTAGCCTTTCTACGCCTTAAATATTCAAGCATTGCCATGATCAGAACATCTTCAATGACAATTTGTTTTCTTTATTTAAAGTTAGCCCCTACAGGGAAAAGACTTGTTCCTGCCATTGGGTTTTTCATTTGTAGAGGCTAGAACAGGAGAATAAAATACATAGCTTTATGTCCAGCTACTGGTAGGAACATTGATTTCTCCTTTTAACCACATTAGTTATGTTCCAATAAATGAGAGTGAAACAACTTTTCACTTATTCAACAGTTTTCCACTTGTTTTGTTATCTAGATCTTGATAATTCAATAGAACTCCAATGATTTAGAAGACCTGAAATATTGCCACTGAAGAAGAATGAATTATGGCCATTCCTGCCTTTGTTTCAATGCTTTTCAGAGCCTGTTTAATATTTGACTTTTGTAACCAGTGTCACCCAATCTCAAAATATACTCTGCTTTAAAGGAGTTTAGTTATCCAATTTCAGCATTGAATGTTAAATGGCAGAGAGAGATGAGAGTTTTATTCAACAATAGAGAGCACGAAAAGATTTCTAAATGTTATTCAGTGCACCAAGAGTTTTATGACAGAATCATATTGTTCAAAATTATTTATATGGTATAATTCAGTTCAGCAAATCATCAAGAATGCAGGTCATTATTGGGGCATTAGCCCATCCTGAAAGGGAAAGCAAGGAGTTCGATAATACAGAATAAACATAATAAACTGTGAGATAACCAACTGAGTGACCAAATCTGATAACAAGTAACATATGCACTAAAGTAACAAAAGATCACAGAGTTGAAATGCATGAGGAAGATTAAAACTGGATCTACAGAGGGAAGATTATGACCTAATTTTTTGCCCTTTTCACCACTGAAGTGGTAGGTATAAAACTACAACAGAAAAGTACCAGAATCTCTGGAAAGCATCTGGTACTGTTCTACCCAACAGATTCATTTATAAGGGCAGAGGTCATCAGCCAGAAGAAGAAATTCAGAGGCGCACAAAGTATAACATAAGGACAGAAATTTTCACATAGCAGAAATCAAACAAAACAATGAAGTGAATCTGTGTTGGACATGGCTAACGTGACACCAAAAACGTTTTCCTTTGTAAGTGGATAAATGATTATACCGTGTTGTTCTGCAAAAGAAACAGCTTTGATATTTAGAAGGCATGTCTTCTATATAGTTCATAAGCCATATTTCAACATTTTCTTAGTGTGAATTAGAAACTCAAAGTTATCACAGCACTAATAAATGGAGATGACAAATTTCTCAGTTGTTTGCAGTCATGCTTTCCTGCATCCTCATAAGCTCTTATGAGCCTGTGCAAGATACTTTTGGAAAGATCACATAGTTCAATATCTGATCTTTCCCTTGGGACATTTCTGCCACTTAGTTTTGAGACAATTCTCATATTTAATTAAATTCACCAGAAGACGTTTAGATATGTGCATATATTTTTATAAAAATATAAATAGGAAGACATTGCAGCATTCTGTGTGTCCTCCAGCCTCTCATCCCTCTTGGTTGCCCTTCTGTAATTAAGTGTTCTCTGCCAGTGTTAAAGGTTCCCACATGGACTGCAGTTTTCCTCCCAAATATTCCAGAATCACCTAATGCCCTAGGCTTCCAATGGTTCATCAGATGGAGCTTGAATCAAATTTAATTTCAATACAGTTTATGTTTCTTAAAACCACTTGCTCCATGGAAACTTTTATCCTAGTATTTCCAACACAGAAAGAAAAGGCAGTTCAAGAAAAACTTGCAAAGTACAAAATGCAAAATCTATTTGGAAAGACAAAACTGCTTTTTGTACACAACCTGACAATAAAAATCTAAAATCTAAATATGAAACATAAGTAGCATCTATTTCAGTAGTACTGCACCCTTGACAAGAAACTTTATACAAAGCAGCACGTTTCACAGCCTGCCCTTGCCATGCTTCCTAAATCATTATGTCACACTACTTAGACTTTCTGAGTTTTACTATAGAAGAAAATGGTCCAAAACCCATCCATATGCATCATGAATTTCTCTCACGTGGACTATGGTTCTCATTATTGTTATTCATGATTCCCAGACAGGAACTATTACAGCAGTCAGATACCAAGATTCATGTAAAAATCCATGACCATATTTGCCAATCACAGCAAAATAAACAGAAAATATACTGAATTGCTTTTGATGAATCAACAACTTGGTAACATTTCATGCAGACAAAAATTCTGGTTCACTGGTTATTGGCACAAGATTCCTGAACCAGGAAGCTGGAAAGAGAACTAATGGTTATCTGGAAACTCCATATAAACCAGACAAATACTTTCAATTGTGTGGTTGATTTCTAGTTTGCTTACTGTCTCCAGAACTAGAAGCTAATGCCAGTGGCATAGATGAAATAAAAAGTGCCTTATATTAGCTGCTAATCTAACTCCATTGAAGACAATTAGTTAAACTAATCTGAATTTGCTCCAAGGTTTTATCACTTCAGCTTTGTCTTTTTTAATAAATCAAACATTATTACAGATAGAATTCAATAAAGTTACAGCAGGGTTATTTGGGATATATTAAAAAGAAATCCATGTGATACCAACAGATGACAGCTCACAAGTTTGTTCTTTCACTTAAAAAATTAATAACATCCTCCAAACAATGAAATAGAGAAAAAGAAAATTCAAGGAAGATCATTTGAATTCATAGACTTGCTAAAATCTATAAAATAGATTTTATGCACATAGTACTACACAGACTGAAAAATCTTGGATTACTTGAATTTATTCACACACAAAAAAAAATTCTAAGGTTATGATACTGAAAAACTTTAAAGTATAACTGAAAATATATTAGTGAAATAAATTTTTTTGTTCAGTCAGTTAAAGACTGATCATGAAGATATAAACTAATTTATTCTTCTTCCATAAATTAAAGAGGGGAAAAAACAATCCAGTGGAAAAAAATCACCGAAAAACAAACACACACACACAGAGCCACACACACACAGCCACACACCCACCCACCCCGCAATTACTTCATATGCTTACCCCTTGTGGGGATGGGGGAGTGTTCAAAGATTATTTTGCAGATTTTTATGTATCAATTAAAAAATCTCCTTAGGTGCCATATCACCAATGATACAAACTGGTATTTCAGTTTAACAGTTTGGTTTATTGACTCTTCAAACCTCAAGCCCACAAAATGGATAACTAAAAAACAAATGTTTGTCTCTTCTCTGCTTCTTTTTCACATCTCTGCAAGTAATGTGATCACAGTCAGACAGTGTGGACACAAACAGAAATCCTAACTAATGGTCATGAAAAGATTAAATGCCTTCAACTGTTATTTCTAAGTTTTAGTGAATTTTCCAGTTCAGCTCTTATTACTGTTCATAAACTCTAAGAGATCAATTGAAAAGAGAAAACTCAAACATGAGGTCTTTGTCCCAGATTGCTTGCAGGTAATTAGGATATCGAAAGTCCACAGTAATGGGTACAGCACTATTGCTTTCAAAGAGTACCCGACAATGAATGTTTGATGGTATTCATGGTTCTAACAGAAAAGTTCGGTGTGAGGACTCTTAAATCTGCTTTTAAGACTGCCATAGTTAGTACTATCATGGGGGCGGGCAGAGAGGGGAGAGCTTAAATAAGCTTTTTGTTGCAATGAATAGCAATGAGTTTGGTACCTCCTACAGACAGACAAGCTCATTAGTCAGAAGAGCTCAGCAAAGCAATGCTATTTTAAAGTTCAGTGACTCTAAGCAATGGTCAAAACAATGTGGAATCACCAAAATAACAAAGAAAGATAACCTGACTCAAGCATGCCTAGATAACCTCTTGAGGTTCAGAACCTCTTCTAGCTGACCCATCTGGACAAGGTAATTGCTCTGCCAGGTGGCACAGAGCTAGCCAAGGGCAGCAGCCTTTCCCACAGAGGGGCTGTATCAGATCTCTGCAGGTCTGAGCATCTTAGCCCAAGCTTTACTGATATTTGTGGATCAACTTTCTTTTCTTCTGAGAACAACTGGAAGTTGGATTTGCTTTGCTCATTGATGTATAACTTCTAGTAATGCCTTCAGTGAAGATCTTTCATTTGTAATCATTGTAGGTTTCATGTCCTTAACCCTGAGCATAAAATTGAGATTTCTTCAGAGTAATTTTCACCTGCGTATTTTCATTAACAACCTCCATTGGGAGCACAGAGTTTTCACTAGTTCTGCTCTGCAAACAAGGTATGGACCTACAACACTTTCCTCCTACATATCCAAAACATTTTCATGCAGGAGCCAAAACTAATATTATTAGAAGTATAATAATGTCTTTATCTGAATACTTTCTATGTTTCTTACAGTTATTCGCTCCACATACAGAAATGGCTTTCCTACCCCAACAATTCCACAAATATCTAGTTAATGCCATTCAGCAATGACTACCTCCCTGACCTTTCTTACCTGCATTAACTTCTCCTGGTTTAGTCTGCATTTTCATACACTGATACACCTAGGGTGTATGCAGTAGTGGCTATAAATAGCCATTTCCAATTATTCTTTCTCTGACCTTTCTTTCCGTCTCTCATTCTTGCCAGTGTTCCCTCTCAGGGCAGCCAAATGACAATTTTGTCAGTGGTTTTTTGGATGTACTCTCTTCTCTCATTTATACTCTTCTTTTTTGTCTTATGCAAAAAATCCCAGTAAAATTTTCCAGTTAAATTATACTTCTTTTTGTTAATCAAGAACTAATGCTCCACATGCAGCTTCCAACTTACAGCTTATATATAAACCTGCTGTACACAGCCTCATACAGTTCCACCATCTTTGCTCTTTTTCCACCCTGCTACACTCTTAATATCCTATCTTTCTTACCCTGTTTTGTATGGCTAGAAAGAAATTCAAGACTCTCCTGTAATATTTTAAAATTTTCTATTCATTAACAGCTATTAGTGTACGCTGATTTGTTTAAAATGTCCCCTACTTTGTTTTCTAAGAAAAAAATATTTTAGAGTTAAGCATACAAGTGCATAGAATGTGAAGTGCATAGAGAAATTACTGAAAATCACCATCCCTCTAGCTCTTGCAAGAGGATCTTGAGTGAGAAAAAGACCTGGAAGCCATAGCTTGCAATTAGAAGTGTACTACTTTAAAGAATACAATACATATAAAACCTTGAAATAAACCAGTGTTTTCCGCTGCAAGCACTGCCTGATCTGTTTTCTTCAGCACAATAAAAAGTAAAAATGGAATATTCTTGAATAAGAGCTTAAAAAGAGAGGAGTAAAGTTATTTGCAAATGTTTATACACAGAGCTATAAAGCGTAACTCTTGCAAACTTAACCATCAAAACACATCCCTACTATAAAACTGTACTACACACAGTCATCTTTTTTGGTGGAAAGCTTATTAGACATTTGAAGCACGAAGGGGACATCCATTTCGAACCACTTAACATGTTTGGAACAGCCGATGGAAGCAGAAGTCAGAAACGCACACTGTAGATGACTCTGGGTGGAGAGAACTGATGTGACGATGAAGCTTACAGGTTTAGCTTGAAAAAGTTGAGTGAGGATTTACTTGTTGGATTCCCTTGTTATTTTATGGATCTGTTAGTGCTGTACACACTCACACAAACAGCTGTTAAACATTCACATCCATCCAACCAAGGATGGCATCTATCCAACAGAGGTTTGTGTAAACCTGAGGTTTTAATCTTGTAGTCTGTGGACCCCTGGTAGGGCCTTTGCAGTATTTATAAAAGGTCTGCAGTATGTAACGAAGAGCAGAAAGCCCATTATCCGTAGGTTTAAACTTGCAATACAAGAAACCAAACTTTCACTTTAAAAACATAAGTCGTCCACAAGTGGAAAAAGGTTGGAAGTCACCGATACATCAGGCAAGACTCGCGATGTGGGTCACAATTCATCAAATATAAGATAACACTTTTTCCATTAATATTATGACAGTAGTCTGTAAGGAGATGATAGATCAGAATTTACCTATAAAATTGTCCTGGTTCTTCGGCAATATGTACTGAGCAGTTCAAATTACATCAACCACATCCTAGCCTCTATTACTTTTATGTAAATTTATATGTGCTCTGCAGGGTGAATACATGATGTAGTTACCGCACTTGCCATGCTTCTTGGGAAAAAAAAAAAAAGGTTACAGAAAGTAAATAAATCTATATTTTCTTTTATTTTCTTTTAAAGCTCTGGAGAAAACTGTAGCTGACAGCTTACTCTTGACAAAAGGTACTGCAAATGTTTGAGATGTTCCATGGTTTAATTTTACATCTCTAAATCCTTTAACTAAGTAAAAAAACTATACACTCCAAAATTCTTTAAAGATTGCTTCTAGCATTCTTCAGAGAGCAAGTTTTTCCCCCTAGAACTATACAGGCTGATGGATGATGACCTTTTTTATAGTAAGACTGCCCTTCAACTCTATTGGTAGAAGATACAACAGGAAGTTCAGATCTGGCTTCTCTTCTCAGCTGATCAACAAATATAGCAGGATCACGGTTTGCAGACCCACATTCACTCTAGAGAACACCACGAGGATTTAAGCTTTCTGCAAAACTGTTTTAAGGCTACTTTATAATTAAGCTAACCCCTATATTCCTTCAATTTTGCAAGACTTTTAAATTCACATATGTTTATTGCACAATTTTTTAAAATCTCTGATTTCAAGTCCTATAGTAGTGAAATAATCTGAATGAGAGACCTGCCACAAAACCAGAAGTGTTACATGGGTTTATGCTAGTGATTCATAGAAAAGGTTCCTTTTATTGGGAGAGCAAACAGCCCAACAAGACCTCAGGGAATACATACAAGAGATGACATTCTGCCCAAGGAGTAGAGCCTGAGGCCTTGACATTTTCTCATCATTAAGATTTCATAGAGCCATTTGTAAAAGTCAGGGACACCAGTCCTTGTGTGCTGTCCCAGCTCCAATTTTTGTAATTACTTCCCAACAGCTTAAATTCCCTTTTGACATTGAAATATCTTCCTGTTCTTTGTACAAAATCCCTACCACTTTTTCTGTGCTTAGTATCTCTGCTTTTTGTGGAGGTTCAGACTTGTACACCTTGATTGCTTTGTACTCCTCTTACTACTGGAAAGGCCATAATGTCTGTTGATGCATAACCTGCTCTGGTTTCTCACTAAAAGATGGCCCATGCAGTCCTAGTGAAACCAAAAGGTGCTAACAGTCACACTCAAAGCAATGGGTTAAATTTACTCCTAATATTTCAGTCCATGGAAGCAGGACTCTAAACTGCTGATGAAAGAA
>VYZV01026660.1:40758-57565 GCA_013401275.1 Pandion haliaetus | reverse complement strand
CATACGGAAAACAAAGCCTCTGAAATCTTTAAGGCTTAATTCCCATAGCAGGAAGGCATAGGAAGAAGGACTTGAGGAGTTGGGCTCCAAAGCAGAGGGAGAAAGGATTGAACTTCAATTCAGTCCCTACCCATGAAGCTTCCAATGGACTTGTAGGGAAGAAAATAATCTTTTAATAAATGTTAATAGGTGAACTCAAATTATGAATAACAGTTTACTAATGTAACCTAAGCAAGCTCATTATAGGCTGTGAACTGCAAATACAGTTGTTACAGAGCAATTTTTTTCTTGTTTTTTCTTCAAGCCTTATGCCTTCCCATTGCCGTTTTGAGATTTGCCTTTCCACTGTCCATCCTTTCAGCCTCCTTCATACAGTTGCTTTAAAAATCCATGAACAGAGACTGACCTCGCTGCTGGTACAGAGCGCTTTGGAATCAAAACTCCAAACTCTTCCAGACATAACTACAACAAAAATACACGCAAGTTTGGACATAATTATATTCCTCGCACTGTGGTTTTGTTTGGTTTTTAATACTAAATTTAATGAAAATAATATTTGCCACACAAAATCCTGCAAGCAGGAAGAGAATTACCGTGAAGTTCTACTTTGCCCTTTGGCCCCAACACAGACAGGGCCTGGATAATCCCCATGTGCTGCTGGATTTCACTGTAAGATTTTAATTTGCAGGTAGTGAATTCAGAGTTGCTTAGATTTGATGCAAAACACTCTACTCCTGAAACATTTCAGCTGAGATCTGGAAGTCAGCTTCTTCACACAGCAGTCACCCACCTTGCTGTAACAAGAGCCCTTACACTTATGAATATGAGATGTTCATTTAATCTATAGCACCTCTGTGAAGGAAATAAATGTTTTGCAGACAAAAACATAGTAAAAATATTAAAGATCACACTCTACTGCTTTGCACAGTATCTTGCAGTATGTAGAGTCTCCTGTGCAGTCATCAGAACTACCCCCAGCACAAGAAAGTCTAAGCTTGAGGAAGTCCTACACAGCTGGCCAAGGTCACACAGCACATCTGTGACCAAAACAGGCAGACAGCCCAAACCTCTTCCAACTCCTGCCTCCTATGCCTTAATTTTCAAACTATGCCTCCTCTCACTATGACATTCAAAGTCTTCAGAGCTCTTTAAAATATTGATACAGTACATTAATTTCTGAAATATTTGGGATAATGTATATTCTACAATGGTATGCATACAAAATACGAGTCATAAGAAGAAAGACAGAAAGGCCATTCATAGGAGGCACTGGAGTTAGAAGCAATAACACTGCTTAACAACAAGTAGCTCTGTGTCACAGTTACCTCAATCCCAGAGTGCTCTGGCAAGGCCATTTGACCAAAGGAAGTGAACTCCAGAAGGACTGCAAAGCATACAGCAGGGGTCCGTACAGCCCTCCCAGAAGCCTGGGAAACACACACACGTTCACAGAGACAGTGTTTGCAATACACAACTCGAGAGTCTCTGTAGTCACGCAGTTTTTAAAGTGCCCTCATTGACTTACTATTTTCTCAGATGTATATAGTTACAAAGAGTTATAAAGAAAAATCCCTTAAATAATTTCTTTTTATGCTCCTTCTTGAATACAGACTTTGGGACTACCTAATACCAGAGACATACTAACTTGTGCCCCTTGAAATGCCCGTCTGCGTGTATTGCAGTCTGATGCTTTGGCTGGTGACCAGGACACCTCTGCCAGCTTCATCCACTGTTTGCATCTTGGCTTTTCACCCTTTAGCTTCACTTCTTCCCCTGCACCAATAACCTCAAACAATGTTTTTCTATGATATCCGGTGCTGAAATAATCTTGGGATATCTTGCAAATTTCTACCTGGGATAAATATATCCCAAAGCCCACCACCTTTGATGCAACATTAAGTGAAGAACACTGCAGGCAGCATCATAACAGCCCAGGTACCCACTTCTACTAACTGCAGGCAAGAGGGAATGAGCTCACAAACGATGTGTGGCTGCTAAAGCAGAATTATTGTACAAAGTTTTTATTCACGTTGCTGAAAGATGAAGGATTCTGGACATTCTCTCTCAGAGAATATTAACAGCTAAAGAGCAACACTAAGAAACCTGTCAAAATAGCTGACTTAAACCATTTTTGCAGAGCAAGTCCCCATTTTCACAGCTCCCTGTGTTGGTAGTGAGAGCAAAGAAGCTTTCACATTTTTGACACCTAAAGTTGCCTCACAGTAAAACACAAGGAACATTCTCAACATTTCTCTGTAGACTGCCATACAGAAAGGGGTACAGCTGTTATCTTTCACTGGATTTCTAGGGTCTACCTTCTTTAATAAGAGATTTGGGAGGGGCAAGGTCACCAAAAAGGAGCACCTGAGAGAATTAATTCCCTGCTAGTAACTTCAGCTGTTCTGGGTGTGCTGCTCATGTGAGTTCATGTCCTGTTCTCCCTGCTGACTCCACAAGATGAAGGCAGTACCGCCCGCCCCATTAGCACACATCAGCACATAAGACTTTTTTGCGTATTTTAAGGCAGTCTCACTGAAGGACTATGTCGCCAGAAGCTATTTTCTTCTGCTGCCTTACACAGGTGACAAGTTTCTTTCAACTGAAATACTATTAAAAGGTACAGTCTGCCTCAGTCATCAGTTCGTTTCTGTCTCTAACATTGCATTCTGCCATGCAAACCAGAATAAAAGACAAAGTTTCCATGGCACTGACCAGCAGTATTGACAAAGTGATGGGTAACTAAAAGAACACTGGTGTAGTCTTGTTAACTTGACTTATAAACAGAATTGCAACTAATCAATTACATAGTGAATTATATACCTCCACAACCAGGCTCAGTGAAGGCCCCATAATTATCTTTGGCATCTGCAGCAAACAGCTCCTGCACTATGTGTTCCTCATTCTCATCAGTGTAACTTTACATGCTTTTGGCTTTCATAAAACAAAAGCTATCATGTCAGCATCTCAGTGAAGCCGTGAACAACAAAGTGAGCTAGCTTGCAGCACTGGGAGTTAAGAGCAAATCCTCCTGGAGACAGTGTAAGCAGAGCTCACATCAGCCATGCAGCCAGCTCACCAGGGTGCGTCCCTTGATTACAGCTGTTTTATTTCAGAAAATTTTCAATGGAGAAAACTCTACCTCACTTGTCAAAAGAAAGGGTACCTAAAAAAAAAAGCAAGAAATACACTTACCTAATTATGAAACTAAAATAAACATACCTGTTTCAGCATTATTCAGAACACAGAATCAAAGGTTCATTAAACTAAAATTTAATCCGATTTCATTCTTTCATACAGAATAGCATGTTGTTGGCTATGTTAAACAACATAATACAATACATTAATTATTAATTTAATAAATTCAGAATAACAGTCTCAGAGTGGATAAAGGTCAGTAAGTTAGCAACTAAATTTGAGTGAAAATTAAGCAAAGTAATAAAATGCCATAGTCCAGACTAAAAGTATAACTCTCTTGCACTGAAGTGAACCGTACTCCCCAGGCTGTGCCAGACACTCTGCATTCTGAAAACTGCATTATATAACAATGCAGCTCACTCACCTGCCAGGCAAAAATTCACCAGAAGCAACCTTTGGGGAAAATTCAGTCATGATGAATATACGCAATCACTAATTACATATTTTTTCTGTTGCATACTTCTAGACCTTTGGAGCATGGCCACTGCTTTTGAATAGTCTGCAGTATGCCACAGCATATAAAAGCATTATAAGTTGAAGTAATAGTCCTCGGAAAATAGGGCTGTTTATATCACTTTCATTTTCTTTTTGAATATTTATAACTATGCCACTAGTGCACTGTAGTGCAGATAAATGATCTGTATTTCATATTGATCTTAGGCAACTCGGCAAAGGCTTTCTTTAATCTATAATTAAAAATTAAAACCTTTAGGGGAGCTATTCATCTGACAGCCAGTTTTCTTCCTGTTGCCCTCTGCCAGTAATTAAGTTTTGCTAGCACTATCAGTTTTTATAAGGACTTGGTTTATTATAATTTTCTTCAATTTTTTTGCCACAAAACCCCAGAAGCTCATGTGACCACAAAAACTTCCATTTTAAAAAACCCTGCACAGTAATACTGATAATGTATTTAAAGTGCTTGTTATTACCAAGCTGTATTCTGTGAAAATCTGTACTGCATATCCAACTGTCTTTACACTATACCTGTTATAGGTAAAAGCTACAGTTTGCAGAAAGAAGAATGTAGATTTCGCCATTCTGAATTTCATTCTATTTTAAAACTGCCTGGTTTTACCTAGTAAATTCAATCCACCTGTCTGATAATAAGAAAGGATTGATACCACAAAACAACACCTAGTTATCACTTTGCAGTCAGAGATGTGCTGATCAAGTCTCAATCTCTTTTGTGCAAGAGTATTCCTTCTGTGCTAGCCCAATGGGACTAATGCTGATCTTCATATTTACGACAACACTTTCTACCCAAAGAGCTCAGAGCACTTCTCTAGGGCTGAGCATAATTACCCCCATTTCCCAGGTGGGCCAGGCACTCCCATGAGACTAGCCCAAGACCCAATTCTAAGGAAACAAATGTTTCTCTAGATTTTCACCAAACCTTTTCACATTAGACTAGTTAATATGCAGAAACACCATCAGCAAAATGCCTCAGTAATGTCAAACAAGCAGGGTATCAAAATCCCTTGCTGCCTAAAAGATATTTGACTTTCATCTCTGCTTGTCAAATCAGAAACCATTAGTTTACAATAGAGAAATCTGGCACTTGGCACTTTCCTTATTAGAATGGGAGCTCAGGAGAAAAACATGGTAAGAACAGCTCTGCAGCAGTGTGCCCCTGTGATTAGGATAGTGGCACGCAGTGCTTGACACTGCAGGTGTTGCTAGAAGGAAAAACTACAAAGCAGCTACCAGCCTTCCCAAACCTGTCATTAACTGTAACCATAAGACTTAAAAAATTAATAGTAAAGATAGGGTCTGAATAACCTCCTGCTGTGTTACACAGTTTCTCCAAGAGGTTCGCACTAGCAATCACTAGCCTGCAAAATGCTATAGGAGAGACAAAAATTATTTTAGTTAAAGAGCCAGGCAAACACAAAGGATCATAGCTAAAGCAAGCAAATCACTGTGCTGCTGCATTTCAGTGAACATTTAGAATTTCAGCCCACACTACTTTTTTTTTTTGTCAGTACAGATAAAGAAACATTAAATACTTTAGATTTTAGCCAGATTTAGAGTGTCAAACCCTGGAGCTAAAATGTTCAATGTCATCAACATTCTTCCCACTTTTATAACATCTATTCGAATGCAAAGCAAAGCTAAAGGCTCTAACAGGCACTCAAGCAAAATAAAGTATTTTGAAGGTATTTGAAGAAGTCATTGCATGTCTTTTCGTGCCATACTAAGAGGTTAAATATATGTCCATGGATAACATAATTAGTCAAAACAATTCTGATATGAAGGAGATAAATTTATCTTTGGTCTTAACCAGAAGAACATGGAAGTTAATGTGTATTATCCAGGAAGGAAGGTTGTAAATTTAAAATGTGGGTGCATGGAGGTAAAATTTAAGTATCTGGTGAATCTGATGCCAGTATTACTCCAACAGTTACTTTGCTTATCAGTTCCAATTTTAAACCACACAGCTGTGAATATAACTATTTTGAAAGACATTTTAATTTCTTATGAAATGAAATGGAATGAGAACATGAACACAAAACAGCTGAGTAATCTCAGCACAAACCCAAATCCCGTGACATTGACAACGCCCTGAGGATCATAGCCATAGCTTGAAAAAAAGTCATACATTCTCTGCAGAGACAGTGCTTCTCTGTTTCGGTTCATACCCTTGCATATTTATGAAGCCCAAGAAGGAAGTGAGGAACCTACTTTGTTGCAGGGTAACAGGTAAACTGGATGCTGGGCCTGCTTATTTTACCTGGGACAGGAGGATTACAGGAAAACATTCCTGTAATCTGACAGTCTGTGTTCACTGACTATCCCAATTATAGTTTTTAAACTTATTCAAATTTCAGAAAAGAAAATTACATATGCCAAAGCTCTGTTTCTATGATTTTTCCCCTCTGAGATCTCTCGCATTGTACTGCTTCCTATTTTTCTGAACTGAAGCACGAAGACTGTCTTAGATTGTCCCACCAGCATATGCCAGAAGAATAAAATTAGAAAGGTGTTAGATATTTTGGCTGTTTGAGTCTTTTTACCAGAGGCTGCTTTTCTTCTTTATGATTCCTTTTTCAAGAGTCAATTTCTAAATTGCTGGACATATTAGGATACATATTCTTCTCCTCTGATTCCCATATATTGCAAGACCTGAACTGGCCAGTACCTCAGGGTGGAACTGTTTCACCACTTCAAAGCCAAAAGGCACCAAAGGCTTCCAATCTGCAAAGCCGGGTTTCATTAAAATGAAACATATGGAAAACCAGACCAAGGTAACCTTTTAAAGCAAGAAAACATAGACCTGCTGGGATGGACAGATTAAAATTAAATGACCTGAGAAAAAAACTCTTTTCCCCTTCCTACTGTGTCCTTGCACATTGCTTCTTTCCACTGCTCTTCACTTTCTAACACAGCAATTTTCAATTCTTCCTAATTTACAGCAAACTCCTCAGGCCCATAAACAGCCCATGTGAAGGTGTCCTCTCTCTCAGCCATAGGACTGGCTTTGAGCTGCTCTCCTACTGCAGCTTTCCAGTGGGCTGTGCCTCTCACCAGGGCTGCTTTCCCGACGGGCCTGCGTAAACACAGCCCTGCTCACCCTTCAGCATCAGCACTGGGCCACAGCGGGGCTGACAGCTTGTCTTCCCACCACCACTCATCTCAAGTCGCCTGAGCAGAACAAAGTACCACACTGTAAGTGCAGTTCTGACATCCCTTGCACCTACAAAAAGATTATTTCTGGCTCTATAGCCCTTTGTGAACCAGCATATTCCCAGGTCATCCAGTGAAGGAGCTCTCTCTCCCTGCCAAGGTGCCAGTAGAAATGCTAAACTTACTCTCGGCACCTCTCGTAGCTGTAGCCCAGGGAAGAGACCAGACCTGCGTGGCCACATGAAAACATGCCACAGTAAAAAAGAAAGAGCGCAACACCCATTTCGGTACAGGCCACATGTTCACAGACAAATTAACACAAACTATATAAAAGGCATTATTGCATGCCAAGCAATAGAGGCCCCAGCCTGAATTACAAGCAGCATCATTCTACTATGCCAATTTACACTACATTTACTCATGACAAATGCATGTTTCCATAAGCAAAAATATTTTCATAGCACTGCAGCTAATGCTGCTTTGTTTCACTGTACCTGACCAAGCAGATCTCATGGAGAAATTACACTGAAGCAGCAGAGGAGATTGTGTGTGTGTTGACCTTGTGAATGGGAAGAACATGAATCTCTGTGGTTTTAATTTTCTTCTACAAAACTTCTACATTCTGCTGCTTCAATGTCTCTTTGTATGACTCAACGATCCTTGATGCTAAAGGGACATAAAGTTTGGCAACTTTATTTTGTGTTGCTTCCTTGTTTTCTATTAGCGTGAAGATACTGGATTTTTTCTTTGATCCGTCAGAAGAAAATCAATCTTTCTGAAGAAAAACAAGCAGAGAATTGTCTACTGACAATCACTGTTCATTTGGCTTTTTCCTATTACTTGGAAGGCATCAAATGCCTCATTCTACTGTAATACTACTAGTATTAACACCAAGTATTCTCCAAGGTTTTCACTTTAACTGCTTAAGCTAGAAGATTTCCTTTTCTTTAGTTCAGGTTCTGCAGCAGTCACACCATATATGAAAACAAATTATTTTCTGATCAGTGATTAAGATATAACTAACTTTTAAAGCAAACCTCAGATGGACTAGAGCAGAAAATCTTTATTACAGAAAAGGCTTAAAAAACTATAAACTTCAGAGTTGCACCTCATGTCCAAACTCAGCCATTTGCATATCCCCCAGAATGGAATCTGACCCAGGAACCTGCTGTGAATATGTGGCACAGGTGATCTGTGCATGGGCAGTTAAGCCAATATTGGTTTCTGATACACACTGCGTTTGCTAGCTGGGCCCATATGGGTAGGCAGGCCGCTTTGGCATGGCAGTGGGTTGTACAGCCTGTTGTGGTATTTGGAGCACTAACGGGTGAGAAATGAGCAGAGGAGACTCTCCTAACATCCTAGCATTCTCCTGCTTTGTCCAAGGAAAGTTTTCAAATCTTATTTTTCTGCCTGTTAGTTTGCTACTATCAGTTAGCAAGCATTACCAAATAAGTTAGAAAACATAGAAAAATATTTTCATCTGGTTAATTACCCAAATTTCAATTAGGAAACTTAGAAAATTATCTGAGGTAAGGTAAATCATGACACAAAACTAATTTGCACTGGAAAATTTGCAGAAACCAATATATTGTCAGTAAGTTTCCTCACATGAATATGCAAAGCTTTTATTAAATTAAGGAGGCAAAGACAAACTCAGTAACAAAAGTATATGAAGATTAGTTATATTCGGTCATCACGGTACATATTGTTCTTTTTTACCTGGGGGTCAAACAGTAAAGTTCACTTAAAAATTCTGTTCATCTGCCCATATTTAAAGTGACCATCAAAAAAACCTTGATCTCCCTCAAATACAATCCCCTTTGATAGTCTCTCTGAAGAGCAGAAGGGAAAGCATTATAACTGACATGTCAACAATACTGTAAATGGCTTTTCATACTTCAGAGGTGACAAGGATATAATTAAAATTCCATGCTTAAAAGGCAAGGCAAAGGAAGCAAGACAGCTGCTATAACTAGATCTGCTAAAAATAAATAAATACATACATAAATAAATAGGAGCAACTTTTCTGAGAAATGGGATACAAGTCCCCCACAAGGCAAGAGGTGGCTTCATTAATGGTGGCAACAGTGTCACAGAGAGTAACAGTAGATACTATTCCTCTTGGGTATTTGTAAAACAAAAACAAGATGGGCAATTTTAGGGACCTTTCGATGTACACACTGCAGAAATCTCACAGGGTACTGTTAGATTGCAGTAATTATTTTTTCTTTTAATTCCTTAAAATCTGCTCACTTAATTCAGGCATTTTCAGAGTGAAATCAGAAAATATGAGCTCAACAAAATGGACAAATAGACCAGTCTGTCTGTAGTCTAGTCTAGCTAAGAACTGAGTGAGAGTAGTTCTAGACTTTATAGTCAGGAAATGCTGTGACTACCCATTTCCTGGAGTGGACTCCCAGGGTCTCAGTGGAGGGTACCAGGTGCCCTTTGCTGAGGAGTCCGTGTCAGAGACCACCACGCTACCACGCTACGCCACTGAAGCAACCTGCCCTGGCCCTGCAACCCTACTCCAAGGAGCACGGAAAGCAAGGTGACAAATCCAGCCTGGCAGGGAAGGTGCTCTTTGTTCAAAAGCAGTAACGTTCTTCAACAGACATAGACAAAAATTTTCCATCATAAAAATGCCAATCCAGCAAAATTCTGCAAGGACAAGTCAGTTTAGTCAACTCTGATGACTGAAGCTTTCTGGCTTCCTGCCCACTCGCCTGCCTGCTTGCCATCCCATCTGTTCCAGCTCTTCATAGCGTTTCCTGCAATAAAACTGGCAGCCTGGAAGTGCCACCCTGAGCTAAGATTCCCAGGGCATCATCCCTGCAAGGCTGCAAGGAGAGCAGGCAGCAGGGGTCCCCATCTATTATTATTGTTGTTATGATTTTAACAGAAAGTTACGTTTGGAAGAGCCAATGAAGAGCATGCTGAGTATCTGGTTGTCTTCAGTAATGCTTCTATCTCCCATTATGTTAAAGCCCAGAGCTCCAATATAAGCAGCCAAGGGAAGGGGTCCCCTCAAGAATATAATGCATTTCCTCACTACACACATGTTTACAATTAGAAGACATGTTTACAGCCTAATTAGCTACTGTAAGGACTTCATTAACCACTCTCAAAAGCAACCAGGGAAAATCAGAATTGCTGATGTTTTGTACAGCAATTCCTAAGTATTTTCTTTCTTGGAAAGAGACGCTTTTCCAGTAAGAAGAGAGGGAGAAACCCAACTGAGAGAAAAGAGGAAGGAGAGGATGTAATTCAAAGAAAGAAATTAGAGCTTTTCCCCCCATAAATAAACATGTTTTATTATTGTCACAAGACTTAGGGCATGTTCTACCACACATAAAACATGTATGTTAACTTCAGTCTATTTTAAGTAAGATTTTGCCTAGCTATAAGAAATTAAGAATCTCACTGTGCCTCCTATAAGAGCAGGGAATCAGGATGCAATGCAACCAGAAGAGAGTACTCAGGATGGCTGTGGCAGCTTATAGAATTCCTAAATCGTTTTCAGGGGTGATTGGCTGATTAAAAGAAGAGTATTTTAAATGTGTAACAGAAAAGTCTTCCAAATGAATTTTCTATTAGATAAGGTGCTGGCTTGACAGCTAGTCCCTGTTTCGCTGGTTTTTGTTGTTACTTGGTTCATCACAGGCACAGATATTTTCTTTCACCCACTTCTTCAGGCTCACTATATGCCTTTCTGCACTGATGAGATACACTGACAGCTGATACTCTGGCTTCCTGAAAACTCAAAACTGAAGAATATTTTTATATCTCCCTGCAAATGTAAGTCCTAATAATATTCAGTTCCTATTAAATTCCACCAGGAAAAACTTCTGGGAATCTATGATTTTATGTTATAGAAAAACATATTTTGGAAGGAAGCTCTATAGGTCTAGTTCACTTCCTTGCTTAAAGCAGGGCTAACATTAATGCTTTTTTTACGTTAAATCACATTGGCACATATAACAAGGATAAAGTCCGAAAAAATTTCAGAAACGAGGGAGAGGGGAATCAAACAACACATACTTAGAGATCAGCTGTTCCAGCATGAACATCCATACTTTCATGCAAATGAAATGATCCTAGTTGCATAACTTGCCCTTTGAATACTAAGTTTGATCCCCACCCACACAGCTATGAGTTGTTGCTTTCCCAAGAAGGATTTTTCCAGGAAGGGAGGGTCTTGCATTGGTATTCCTCCTGAAAAAACCTTGCACCGTTTTATTAACTGTTCTTCCTCCAGTAGGAGGGTAATTAGGGAGATTAAAGCATGCTTTTATACCCAACCTAATTAGATAACTACATTAACTTAGCCACTTACTATCTCATTTATTTCTGAAGCTGCTAATGTTTATAGCACTTCAGTGATTGCAAAAAATATATAAAGAGGACCTAAGGATATTCTAGTGCAACTATTTATTTGCCTTGCTACAGACTTTCCATGACTTTGGGATATTGATTTATGTTGAAAGGGCTATTTTCATTGTAAGAACTGCAAACCCTTTGAGAGTAGCCAGGTTGTTTGTTCTGTGAATGAGATGCTGACAGCCTCAGCAGCATCAGCACCAAGATTTCTTTAGGAGCGAGAGCAGAGCCTAAATGATTTAATCAAGAACAGTGCTATTACAATAGTGCAAGACAAACATTAATTTTAGTGATTTATAGAGCACCTATGCTGTCATCTTACATCTCATGAAAGAGCCATCAATTACCCAATAGCAGTTTCATGGAAATAACTCCTAGCTTAATTGCAAATGCGTTACACATTCTCTGAATCCAGCCACTTGAAGCTTTACGGCATAAATTTTCACTTAGATGGTTTTTCATTTGATGATGAGAAAACAGTTTACAAAGCTTAGTTTTTTCCCAAGGCTTCTGTAAGTTGGGTCTCATTATCAGCTCAAAAACACGCGCTACAAAATCATCAAAAACATCAGAAGGAACAACAGAAAGGACTGAGGTCTAACACAGATCACCTGATTAAACACCAGTTTATTTGCAAGCACTAGTGCTTCAGCATAAAAGAAGGCTTTTCTATTTTATTATTAGGCTTCTCTCACTTGTAGTAATCAAATACAATTTAAGTTCTGCTTTTTAATAGCGATTAAATTATAAAAAATAAGGAAAATAAAATTTACCGCATTTCTCTGTAGTTTATAACTGAATCTGAATTTAAGCTCTTTACCTTCATGTTATCTAGATTGCAGAGATTTATTTTTCATCTTCTCTCAGATAAGAAACAACCAAGAACTTATAGTAAACAGAAATGGCTAAATATAAAATATTCGGTGCAAATATTTAATTCAATCCTCAGCAGAAATGGAAGAAATCTCCATAAACATTCCAACACTTTTTAAACTTTGTTCAGTCACAGTTCTTTGCAGTTATATAATTTCAGAAGTACAACAAAAAAGCTTCAGTAGAAGATTAAAAACTACTCTATGTTCCACAGACAGGGACAACTAAAATCTGTACAACATAGAGCTTAGCTCAGCAGATATGTATATACATATGTAAAACAAACAAACAAAAAAGACTCAAAACAGTAAGTGCTGCAAGAGGTAGAGCCATGCAATCCTCTCTGGATTTTTCCATCTGGATTTTATCTGCATCCTCTTAAAAAGTAAAATGTCTTTTTCCCCCATCTGGAATTGCACCAGACCACTCCATAACAGGCTTTTTGGACAAATGTGTCTCTCCTTGCCAAAATAAACTTTAAAAAAAAAAAAAAAAAAAAAGTTAGGCAAGGTATTTGTTGTACTCATGTGGCCTCAGTGAGATGCATGGTCCCCTGGGAAGGAGCAGGGCCCGGTGGAGCACTCTGGAGGAAAGGGCAGACAGGACCCAGGGGGATGCACAGTGATGAGCAGGGGAAGGGGTCAGAGGCCCAAGCAGAAATCCAGAAAGAAACAGGGAAGAAAATGCTGCTCAGGATAGAACTTCCCAGGGACTAACAGGAACTGAGCAGAGTTTGCTGATGCCAAAATTTGTTGAGTTAGACAACACAAAGCTTTAGTACAGACTCACCTGTGAGGACAGTGGACTGGAGAAACTTGTACAAGCTCTAACTCCTGCTCCACCTTCTCTGGGCTTTCTGGATTTTTTTTGTTTGTTTGTTTTAAACCTTAAACCTTTGAGTTTAATTCTGACAAAAGATTTTAGAAGGGCATGGTTTAAAGCCTTTTTTGGGGCATTCTGGGCACCTCATTTAGCAGGCTGTCTAGGCAGGTCCCCTTCAAAGCTTTGTCTGCCTTGGAGCCCTATCACATCAAAAATTAAATCAAGAAATTATCTTTTTTTATCATTTGAACGTATATCTCTTAGTAGATATAAGCAAGGAATGTCAATTTTGTCAATATGTCAATTTTTAATTCTTATTTGTTCCTCACAAAGTCCTTTCTTCTTGACCCTCACTCTCTCAAAATATAGCCCTCTTAGTGTGGCAGTTTGTCCTGGTTTCAGCTGGGATAGAGTTAATTGTCTTCTTAGTAGCTGTTACAGTGCTATATTTTTGAGCTAGGTATGAGAAGAATGTTGATAACACACTGATGTTTTCAGTTGTTGCTAAGTAATGTTTAGTCTAAAGTCAAGGATTTTTCAGCTTCTCATGCCCAGCCAGCAAGAAGGCTGGAGGGGCACAAGAAGTTGGGAGGGGACACAGCCGGGACAACTGACCCAAAGTGGCCAATGGGGTATTCCATACCATGTGACGTCACGTCTAGTATATAAACTGGGGGGAGTGGGGGCAGGGGGATCGCCGCTCGGGGACAAACAGGGCATCGATCGGTGGGTGGTGAGCAATTGCATTGTGCATCACTTGTATATTCCAATCCTTTTATTATTACTGTTGTCATTTTATTAGTGTTGTCATTATCATTATTAGTTTCTTCTGTTCTGTTCTGTTAAACCATTCTTATCTTAACCCACAAGTTTTACTTCTTTTCCCTATTTTCTCCCCCATCCCACTGGGTGGGGGGGAAGTGAGTGAGCGGCTGCATGGTGCTTAGTTGCTGGTTGGGGTTAAACCATGACACAGTTACAAACTGGTGAGAATAGTTTGCAGCCAGAAAAACAGTTAGGTGGAAGATGACAGTCAGATCAACAGGATACATGTAAAGGAATTGGCCTTGCTGCCGTAAAGTGGTATTAATAGAAGTCAGAAAGCAAGGAAAATTCCTGAAGGAGAATTCAGTGCTGCAGTAGGTCACGGAAAAGTATTGGTTTTGTTTAAGTTAGCCTGGCCCAGTCCCACTAATTACTTGCTGTGAGCACCCACCCTTTCTCTTATTACTGCTGTTTGGAAGTAGAAGACCAGGGCTGTGTGAACTGCAATCACAGCAGCTCCTACTGAGCATTCAGAAAATGACACTAAAATATTGACCGGGGATCTGTCACAAACACTGACTTTTCCCTGAACAAGCTTTTATATCAGCTTGCAACTGTCAGCACAGAATCTTTATGTTTAGACAGGAATAATGTCAGATATTTAATACTAAAAAAAATTATGGCTTTCTGGAACCTTTCATTCAAAATCATCCCCCTGCCAAAACTCAGTTTCATCTTCCTTAAAGCACAAATCATACCACAATACACAGCATTAATACAGCCTGCATTATTTATAACTGTCACTAGCTACATTTTAGCCCTACTAGAGACAGTCATAAGCTTAAAAACTATTGTAGAACATTGTTTCAGAATTTAAATTTGAAGTGTTTGGGGTGGGAAAAAAAAGCTCTCTCTTATCTGTCATTCAATTAATCTAAAAGCAAAACATATATCATCTACTTTGATTCCATTTACTTTCATCTTCTGCTTCACCAGAAAAATAATTTTAAATTCCTAACTGGTTTTATTTGTTTGGGTTATGAAGTCCCACAAGATTGCTTAAAGTCAGATTATTTGTAACTGAAGTAATTTGGCAGAATTGCAAACTAATAGGTGCAATTTGTATTGTGACTGAGCATTAGAAACCCCCTGGAGTGCGAACTAAGTAAAGAGTATTTGTGATACAATACCTTTTACGGAGTAGAGAATTTATTTTCATTGGAGCTCAGAACAGCTACAGAATAAAGGACACCTCACCACAAAAATCTCTATTTTTGAGGGGAATATAAAATTTCCTTGCCTTTGTAGCATAAAGTTTCCTCTCTTTCACAAAGGGGGGGGTAGGATGGAGAGGGCGAGGTCTAGAAAGAGCTCAAGGTTTCAGCATGTCACAACACATTGAAACTCTGGAGAGACCAAAGGAAAAATTTTATAAACTGGTTTGAGTGTCTCTGTCTTCCCCCAGACACCTTTAGTTGTACTGCTGGACTGCCATAGCCATTTACATAGGAACAGACTATAATAGATTGTTACTAACATAAAGTAAGTGCAAAATACTTCATCACTAAGGATGTTTATCTAACCAGACCGTTCTCAATTTCATGTGTACAATGCCCAGCTGGAGAAAAAGCACCCAAGAAAAATGAATACTTTGTTCAATGCTCCATCAGAAAAGACTGATTCACTGATTGCCTGCCTTCCAGGCAGTATAAAACATGTTGGTCTACAGCTATTCAAAAGCTCGAGGAGATGTTATAACTACTGCACCGCTGGCCAAATCCCCATTTTTCAAAGGCCGAACAAATTCCAGCACCAGTTTGGGCTCTCTTCTGCCATGACTCATTACTTCAATCCATTACAGTGACAGTAGAATGAGGACATCACTTAGGGGTAAGCAAAGGTTACAAGTAGGAGTATGGCATAAAATTGAGAAAAAACTTCAGCGGAGCTGAACGTTGTCCCTAAAGATTGTTACACAGAGAGCAATTGTAGTTTACTGGAAAGTGAACTGAAGTGAGCGACTGAGTATGAGCCAGCAGTGTGCCCAGGCGGCCAACAAGGCCAACGGCATCCTGGCCTGTATCAGAAACAGTGGGGCCAGCAGGAGCAGGGAAGGGATCGTCCCCTTGTACTCAGCACTGGTGAAGCCGCACCTTGAGCGCTGTGTTCAGTTTTGGGCTCCTCACTACATTGAGGCGCTGGAGCGTGTCCAGAGAACAGCAATGAAGCTGGTGAGGGGCCTGGAGCACAAGTCTTATGAGGAGCGGCTGAGGGAACTGGGGTTGTTTAGCCTGGAGAAAAGGAGGCCGAGGGGAGACCTTATCGCTCTCTACAACTACCTGAAAGGAGGTTGTAGTGAGGTGGGTGCTGGTCTCTTCTGTCAGGTGGCTGGTGATAGGATGAGAAGAAATGGCCTCAAGTTGCGGCAGGGGAGGTTTAGATTGGACATTAGGAAAAATTTCTTTCCTGAAAGGGTTGTCAGGCATTGGAACAGGCTGCCCAGGGAAGTGGTGGAGTCACCATCCCTGGAGGTGTTCAAAAAGCATGTAGACAAGGCACTTCAGGACATGGTTTAGTGGGCATGGTTGATGGTTGGACTTGATGATCTTAAAGGTCTTTTCCAACCTAAATGATTCTATGATTCTATGACTTATTTAGGTGTTTGGCATGCTGTCTGTCTATGCTTGTATTATAATTTATGTGGAATTTTTCTCAAATGCACACTTTGAACAAGGTGAGAAAGAGCTTCCGAGGCACCGGGCTAGAGAGAAATGCCAGACTGTAAGGAACGTGCTGGTGTCTACTGAGAAACTATAGAACATATTGTGTTAGTTTCCCTATTCTGATTATAAACTGAACTAAAAAACAGATATTGGAAGAAGTATTTAATGACATTTCTATGCATACTATTGACAAAATAGAAGTACACCTGAGAAAATGTCAGGAACTTCTAAGAATGTGTAGCACAGCCTCTGAACTTGCTTTTAATATTGTTATGGGTTTGTGTGGCGCAGTTTTCTTTGGTGGCAGGGGAGGGGGGCTGCAGAGGTGGCCCCTTTAAGAAGCTGCTGGAACAATTCGCCACCCCAAAATGTTGGATGCGTGCGCCAAAATGTCGGACCCGCCTCTAGGCGGGGAGTGACGG
>VYZV01026660.1:25749-36472 GCA_013401275.1 Pandion haliaetus | reverse complement strand
AAAAAAAAAAAAAGAGGAAGGGGAAATTAATCTTGCTTCATAATTCCCATATCGGATGCCAAACAGAAACAGCGTGGGAACAGCTCAGAGTATTCTGACTTTACAGACTTCAGTGTCTCAGACAAGACCAGCAATCCAGAGTAGTCATGATCATTACAGATTCTGTGGCATGTTTTATTATGGTTAAGAGGTGTTCATGATGGTGACATGCCCTAGTTCTGATCAAAGAGATTATATCCTGCTCATATAATCTTTCCGGACAGTTTCATTTGGACAGAGAGCTCATCCTTGCTGTAATCCAATCTATAGTATTGTGGACTTTATTAATAAGCCATTGTGGTGCACTCTAGAGACAGCTGCTCATTAGCAAGTTAAACTATTTTTATAGGTGATTATTTTCGGAAAGACCTATGGCAACTGGCTCTGTCCTTTCCTGTTTCTACATTCAGATAAGAACACAGCACATAGAGGCTATCCATACTACATGGCAGCTGACTGCCATTCACCTGGAGTAAGACCTCAGGGAAGAGGTGGGCAGGCAGAGATTTGTGCTAAGGGTTACAGGAGTCCTCAAGTGCTGCTAGATCTGGGGCACTGGCATAGGCTACCTATATCCCTGTTTATTTGGTACAGGAAAGTTTAATTAGAAAGTTTGCAAGAGCAGTTTTAGAAAAAAATGCAAGTACTTTCTTTTCAAGTGAGTCTGATGCTGTTGAAACTTGCCTGTGTATCTCCTCTTTAACCACAGTGTGTATCCAGAATTTGCAGTTCAAGGGGAAGAATGTTAAAAAATAGGAGCACACCTGAACCTTGACTTGAGAGGGCCAAGAGCAGTACAGAGTGTCCAGTTAATTTAATCTTTAATATCTGTGCTGTCTTCATCTGCCAGGATAGCAAACCATAGCAACTGATAACTCCCCGCTCACCCTGGTATCAGGGTGACGTGCTCTCCAGACTTTGCACAAGGTAAAACCAAATACACATTATTGCCATTTAGCTCTCAGAGAATAATTACTTTCAGGCAATAGTCAGTAAGGGCTTTCAAGAAAGAGCTATTGAAAGCTCTAGGTCATCTTCTGAGTGATCTGAACAAATCTATCTTCTCCAAGTGCTGTAGCATTGCTTTGCCTTCTACGGGATGTGAATTAAATGTGCTCTTTTGTAAGGGAAATATAAAGCTGTGCAGAGTTCTTAGCCACCATTCTGCAAAGCTGCTAATACCTTTCCCTCTCACAATACCTAGCAGGAACTTGGAGACATAAGGCACGCATCAAGGAGACAGGCTCCACAGGCAGGAACAAACAAATACAGGATTTTTTGCATTTTCTTTGCTGTCATACCTGCTACTTGTACAATGCCAAAAGGACATTTGGGTACTGCCAGGACTTTTAGCCTTTTCCATGGCTTTACAGCTCACCCTACTCTAACTTAATTCTACAGATCAAGACCAAGAGATAGATAACATCATTTTGCATCACAGGCAAAAAAATGATTTTTCAGTTTTTCAGATTTTATTTTTGTGACAATTATCCCCTGTTCTGAAAGGTCTATCCATGCGGTACAAAGGACTCCACTAAAGTCCCAATACAGGTCCCAGTGGGCATGGAAGCAGAGAACCAAACTACAGACTTGGTTTCCATTCTCCTTGTTGTTCAGTAAAAGAATGCAGATACAGGTGGCTCCCATATCTCTGCCATACAATGATTAACATGTTTTCTAATCCAATTTTCAGGTGCCAACCTGCAGGTCCAAACTCCCCTTCACCAGGAAGTGCCAGCCCAATGAACCTTAGAAGACTTGAACAGCAGCTATCCTCTGCCGAATAAATTTTCCTGACAGCTGAATAATTCTACTTCATCAAGGAACAGGAATCAGTTCACCTGTCTTGAGTCCTCTTGATGGAAATACATAAGGACATTAGCATTTTTTTTAAATGCTGAGTTGCAGGAAGGTCTCATCACATGCTAAATATCAGCTTTGCTCCTGCACACTAGGAGGGGTTGTCAGATTGGGTCTCAAAAGCAAAGGATGAAAGTTTGGCCACAAGCCTGAAAGATGAAGATCATTTGTAACCCCTTCTAAAGCAAGATCTGAATCAAGATTACTTGGCTCTTCTCAGTCTGCACTTTTTTTTTTTTTCTGTGGGGCACTACCTTTGCCTGATTTTACAAGCAGAAAAAACCTGCTAAAGTGCAGTGGAAATACTAGGTGCCCAGATATAGAGCCTCTGGAATACCTATCTCACATTATCACACAACAGCCCCAAATTACAGAACTAGAAGGTAGCTGGTTCAAAATATGAAAATCTAGAAGACCCAAGATAAAAATCAAGGCAGATTATCACCTGTATTTTTTTAGCTGAGCATGTCACAAGCTGTGGAAGTCTTTGTCATTGCTCACTGTTCTCTATAAAGCATCACTTTGTAATGAGGGCTGATCTTGAGCTCTGTTTTGTAGTTCAGCTCTCAAAACAAAAAAGAAATAATTTTAAAGCAACAAGCCCTTTTGTAAATGGTGTATGTGAAGGGACTAAAACCAGTTTGAGCACAAAATAGTATCTAAAAGACATGACTGTATTTCAAACACAAATCTAAACACTAGTGCAAATGAAACTAGAAAGCAACGTCTATTATAATTATCTGCAGAAGAAAAACAAGGCAGACTGCTGCAATGCTGGGGTACCAGCTGGCTCACAGAGAAACCCTTAATCTAAATGAAGCTGTCAAGAAGACTTGAAAAGATAGGCAGTAACTTGTGGTCTGCATTTTAAAAAAAACAAAATTTAACTGAAATCCACTTTGCAAGTACATATTGGGACACAACTTTTTGATCATTTTTCTATAACTATGAAAAATGCTTTGTCTGTATAAACGGAGTTGAGCAATTTTTAATCTCTGGAAGACCACAATGAACAGAAATTGCTATTCGTTAATCACTTTCTACAAAGGAGCTGCATTGAGCTATCCTCCTGATGGGGAGGGAGAGCTCATATCTGAAATCTGAGCCCTACTTTAGATGGATGGAAGTGAATTTTGCACACTTTGTATTGGTGTTTTTCAGATTTCCTGTTCTGGTGCATGGCAGTTTCAGGATTTACCCTATTAAGTCACAACAGTAATTTCCCAAGCATTTGTATAGCTGTAATGTTCAGACAATCACCACTGAAGAAAGGAAGGTGAAGGCAAGAACTGTATTGAAAATATGGCATGGTATTTCTGGTGTATACCCTTTCATCTCAAAGATATAAGAAGCAGAGAGTGTCATCTTTATGTCTATTCTGTAATTCCACTTATCACTACATATATAAAAAAAAATATTTTCTGGTTGTAATTCTACCAAAATGCAGAAACCTGGAAAATCCTACACCCTCATTGAGTCTGAAGTCTTTCAAATTCATCTAAGAAAATACAGTGCCCTCTGCAGGTTTTCCTCTTATATTACAACTCCAGGAAATAGATGTTTTGGAGTATCTTCATATGGAAAAATAAACTGAATTTTTATCGTAAAATTCTGTCTGCTAATCTTTGAAATAACACTGTAAGTTCTGTAAGCTGAAAGGAAGACATAAACTAAATACAAATAGTCGTCTCTTTTAAAAGTAATAATAATGCTGTTATCTAAAAAACTTGGAATTAGATGATAATATGCAGTTTTAAATTATTTGCTACTTAAGTGATGGAATTGAATGAAAGCATAGACAACGTGTAACTTCTACCTAAGCATGTATTCTCAAGAAAAGTCTGCTAATAGTTTTTACAAGAATACCACTTGTTTTAATTGTTATTACTTTTAGCAGGAGCAAGTACCATTACAAACTCGATTCACACTTACAAAGTCAGAAAGAAGATTAAATCCCATCAGACCAATTTGTATGAAGCTTTTCCTTCCCTAGCACCTGGATGCATACAAGCTAACCACTTAAAGCCATAACCACTTTGACCATAACACTTAAACACACAACCATAAACTCAGAGGTGGTAACGCATGAACCAGTTCAGATATAGCATTACCAAACTTGTTCCTTGGCCTACTTTTTCATATAATAGAGAAGACAGGGGTATGAATTATTTTTCATTAGCTGCATTCAAAAAAAAAAAAAAAGTATTCATGAGAAGTTAATTCATCATCTTCTTAAAGGATTTGCAAAAGTACATCAAATTCTACTCAGTGCAAAGGTAAAATTTACTGAACTTCAGTACTTATATTGAATTGAGCCATGTTGCAGGAATATATCACAGTGAATTTTGCCAGCACACAGACTGATGACAGTGACAGGAGTTACTTTCTTTCTGAATGTGTACAACCCAGACAGAAGAACAGAGGTTTTTATCTGAGGAAGCAAGGAAAAAGATTAATAATTGTGTCATTTTCATGCCTTTCTATACAGCATGATTCAGTGACATGAAAACCCCTTTTAAATATATCGCTGAGCAAGGGGAAATGTCATTGTAATAAAAGTTAGTTTCAAGACTGCAAAAAGTATTTTTTCTTGAGATAGCTGTGCCCTGCATCAGAAGCATGGCAAATTTTATATAAAATATAAAAATTTTATGCACTTGTGTGCATGCACATGTAATAAACAAACATGTGCTAGGTAGATTGCTTTATGTAGGAATTCTTTTTAAACTACTGAAAAGGAAAGTTCTAGATATATACCCAAACCATTTTACTAGAATTTCACAGCTCAGGAAGAGCACAGCAAACATCGATGAGCCAGCAATGTGTTCTTGCAGCCTAGAAAGCCAATCGCATCCTGGACTGCATCAAGTGTGGCTAGCAGGTCAAGGGAGGCGATTCTCCCCCTCTACTCCACTCTTGTGAGACCCCACCTGGAGTACTGCGTTCAGCTCTGGGGCCCCCAACACAAGAAAGACATGGACCTGCTTGAGCATGTCCAGAGGAGGGCCGTGAAGATCATCAGGGGGCTGGAGCACCTCTCCTTTGAGGATAGGCTGGGAGAGTTGAGGTTGTTCAGCCTGGACAACAGAAGGTTCCAGGGAGACCTTGTACCAGCCTTCCAGTACTTAAAGGGGGCTGCAGAAAGATGGGGAGGGACTCTTTAACAGGGAGTGTAGTGATAGGACGAGGGGTAATGGCTTTAAACTGAAAGAGGGTAGATTTAGATTAGATGCAAGGAAGAAGTTCTTCACTGTGGGGGCGGTGAGGCACTGGAACAGGTTGCCCAGAGAAGTTGTGGATGCCTCATCCCTGGAAGTGTTCAAGGCCAGGTTGGATGGGGCTTTGGGCAACCTGGTCTAGTGGAAGGTGTCCCTGCCCATGGCAGGGGGGTTGGAACTAGGTGATCTTTAAGGTCCCCTCCAACCCAAACCATTCTATGATCTGCTAGCTCATCAGATGTAACCACAAAGACACTCTGACAAGCCACAGAGCAAAATAGAGTTACTAACCCAAGTGGCAGTGCTCCAGAAGCAAACCTGGTGAAGCTGTTTATAACCTCCCAAGAATACCACCAGACTCTGGCTTTGCAGACAAGATTAAAGGAAACACTGTCTTTATTAATATGCAGCCTTTCAACAGTTTCAACACTAATGGGAGCAACATTCCATTAATATTTTAGCCATCTAGAATTTTTTTCCTAATATGCAATAGCATTTTCTCCCAAGACAAAACTTCTGATTTTTCTACCTTTTCACAAAGTGCTTAATGCCCCCAGCAATCCTGGGTCTCTAGCAATCCACAGTTTCTCTCCCTTGCCTTTGCTAACATGATGAGAAGAACAAGCAAGAAATCTTAAAGGCAAGAGACTGTTGTTATCCCAGCAGATGTCATCACCAGCCGGGTGCTGCGAACTGCTCTGACCATGAAAGTCTAAAAGCTGTCAATGCCCCAAGACTCTGAGATACACCAGAAGGTTATCACTGATTACTAGTAGGGAAGCTGCAACCTGACTATTCGTTGTGTTTTGAGAGGACAGACAACCATGCAAAAGTGGGTTATGAGAACTGTAACACTTTTCTGACAGCTGTCCTCACACAGCCAGGGTCAGCGTGAGAAGGGTAAGTCATATCGATGACTGCCATCTCCCCTAAGACTAAATCAGAGGGGCAATAGCACTCTGCTGCACAAAGCCAGAAAAAAAAGATTTGTTGAGGAAAAGCAGAATCAGCCTCATTGTCCCACTGGATAAAATTATGTCAAGAAGGGAGGAATGAGAAGCAAATCTCTAGCTCATGTGAGAGGATACACTGGTCATGTCATGTGTCCCCTTGTAAGGGGGCTGCAGCACGGACTGGGTCCTTGACTGCAGCTCAAAGAAAATTCAGCCCTATCAGCAAAATAAACACAGGTTACACAGAGTGACATGTCTGCAATGCTGTTGATGAGGAACAGGCTTACACACTGCATTACAGTAGAAAAGTGAGTGATGTATCACCCAAAACCTACCGTTATAAAATGGCTTGGTTTGATTTCAGATATTCATTAAGCATGAGGTTATCCATTACATAAATGAAACACTGAAACAGTTCAGCCTTCCCTCTGTGTTGCCACTGCTGCTTCCTGGCAATGGGAGCCTTCACCAGGTTATTTCAAGGTAGTAGCTGTCTTCTGTGATCACAGTTTACTGGAGGGGTGATATCCTCCAGGGACTCTAGCCCTGTGACAAGGAGTAGGATTCAAGAATTAAACAACTTCTCTGATGCTCAGGTTGATGTTTGTAGGGAAGGCAGATTTTCCTGCTTTACTTCAAAGCAGGCTTTCATTATTTTGTTAGCACAGCATGTACTGAGCCATGTGGCCTCAGGTCCCTGGCTTTCACTTCATAATTTAACGTTAAAGAAAACCCAATATCTTACCCTCTAGCAATCCAGATATACCTCAGGGAATTGTATGATTATGTTCCCACAAGTGTGCGTCTATAATTAAGAGCACAGCCTGTAATTTACCAAGTGAACTGCTCAAAGTCGATTTCTCCATTGCAGCCAACTAATATTCCCAGCCAAGTCCCTGGTCACAGGAGAAATTCCAAAATGGGTGATCAGGCAGCAGCCAAAAAATTACAATTAGTTGGGTTCCAAGCAGAGAAGTTCATCAGGAATTAGCCATGTGTTAGAAAACAGACTCAAATCCATTTGGAAATTAAATGCATACTTTCATTCCCGATCATCAGTGAAATATCCAGTATTCTGGTAGAACTGCAGATTTAGATATTTTTTTATACGCATCTTTGATGATGTCTGCATTCTTACTTGAGCACAGAGATGCACAACCTCAGTGCAGCTGCTACAGATACGACAGAGATGTTACTGTTTCCTGTGGCCCACTGTACGCAGACCCTGGGTGAAGCCAGGTGAGCTGCAGAGCACCTTGGCCCATTTGTCACAGTGCTGATTTTGAGGGCCTCTCCCGGTGTTGCCTTTCTCCCTTTTCCTCTTCACAACAGACAAGAGCTGAACACATTCTCAAAACAAGCTGGACCTGACAGAGGAACACAACAGCCAGCATTCACACACAAATGTCACGCATTTAACAGAAACTCTTTTATCACAGTAAGGCCAGTTTACACTGAGGCATCCTGACATACAAAAAACCCCACTTTTTTCTCCTTGAGAGCAAGATGAGTATCACCATTCCCATTTTACCAACAGGGAAAGAGAAGATGACTTTCCACCAACACTGAGCAGCCAGAGCAGGGCAACATGCCAGGAAGAGATCCCAAGACTGCTCTACAATTGCTGAAAACCTCATGGGCATGGTGACAAGTGGTCCTGTCAATAATTCAGTCTGGGCATCACACACACCACCACAATTCTGTTCAAAGCCTCCCTAAGGCTCTATTTGTTTCTTTTGTTTGTTTTGGTTTTAAGTTTTCTCCATTCTACTCACCTTCCCCCACCCCCCCAACTCTTAGCCAAATTGACACCAAATTTAAGCACACAGATTACATTGTTTTCCTCCAGAACTTAGGATGAAAAAAGTGCTCATTAGAAAAGCCATATGGCCTGTTGACCTTACTTCTGCAGTACCCACCAGCATTAAGTATATGGTAAGTCATGCTGAGAATATGATCATAAATTTAAGACCAGCTTTCAAAGAGAATATGAGCTGATCCATCATTGTGTGTAGATACACCTCATGAAACATACTTTTTAAAAAAATCAAAATAAAGGAGGCAGATTTTAAAAGGCTTCAGTTACAGCTGCTTGTATTCTCCTTACTGGCTTTATAACTTAATCCAATTACATACCAGCCAGTTGCTGGAAGTGTTTTGTTTAGGGCACCGTTCTTTCACTTTACATGAACACAGACAGAATACAGCTGTGCATCATGCAAAACTTCTTGTTACCATGTACTAGATAGAGTTCAGTTTACTTGTTATATAGTACTTGAGAAGCCAACCATTTAGTCTCGATGCTAACGAGACCCACATATGTAACTCACATATCCAAGGTTTTTTTTACTCCAGTGTTGCTGTAACTCAACAAGCATCTGAAAGATTGAAAGGAAAAAATATTTCTCTTAATTTTCACCTTGAAGCTTTGTGCAATCACAAGTATTTTCTATAAAGCCCATTTTATCTTTTACATGACATATTTAGTTATTTTCAGAGATCCTTTCCCCCACCACAACAAACAACTTTTTAAGTAAAAAAAGAATATTGTGAATATGAAAGTGTCACAAAACCAGAAAATATGCAAATTACCTGGAAATAAAAGGCAATACTACACAGAATTTTGTAACTGATTTGAAACCATCTATTTCCTGATCCATTGGCTGTCCTCTGAATACACATGAGGTGTCAGTGAATTCATCAGGACTCCACTAGAGCTCAGATGTCTGCCCAAATGGCCCCCACAAGAATGAAGCCACCAGGATTTAATCCTCACCAAATCATAACAGCAAGGGTGCTTCAGTGGACAGTCTGCAGCCTTCGCAGCTATAAGCGTATTTTTACTTGGGCAAAAAGTTAATTTCAAACTTTGTTTTTTCATATACATAGTACAGAGATACAGAAAATGCAGCTGACATAATTACAAATCAGAGTTTATCTAAGGGATGCTTCTTGTCTAAGCAATACTCATATTATGACAATCCCATATACTTAAGCGCCCTCACTTTCCTCTGTCATCCCCAGCCCTCTCCAAATTATCCAATTAAATACATCAGCACAGTTTACAGTTAAAAAAGAGAAGAGGGCTCTTGTAGTAAGCCAGCTAATAAGCGAAACTGGGATCATGCTGGAAGGGAGCAAATATGGCAAGGTTGACTGAATAGAGTGAGGGGGATGACTAGAATGGGATAGGCAGAGGTAGCTGTTACAAGGAGATGAAATCAAGAAGAGCAAAGGAAATTGTGGTATCAGAGGAAAGGGGAGCATGGAGATTTTGATCTGGAGATTGTGGAAATGTAGGTAGGGAGAGCTAGAAGCTTCTTGCAATATGTTGAGCACAGTGAGCTTTGGTGAGCAGCCTCTCCAAGGAGTACAGTAGGAACACAAAAACTACACCAGAGTTATTAAAATCCAGCAAACTAATGAGCACAAAGAAATACAGCAGCAAAGGATGTCAGTTGCATCTTACTCACTAGTGAATATGGACATCATGGAATATGAGTTAAGCTCAATATTTACAGGAATAATGATCCTAAAATCTACACTACTCTAAGGCAGATCTGGATCTCACTTCTACAGTCTCCCAAGCGAAGGAAAACCCAGGCTAAAGTCTGCAACCTTTGAAAATTTTTTGTGTATATGGAGATATGCTGCCTCACATGTGCCTGCTAAATCTGGATGTGGATAGGGACAACCATAAAAAGCTGATGTCTGAAATTACACTTTTGGTAAGTTGAATCACAGTTTCTTCTCCATGTCAGAAAGACATGCAACAGGCAGTCAGACAGCAGCTGACATGCAAATACAAAAAGCAAAACACAGTAACTCAGAAAAGTGAGACGAAATAAAAGACAGCTTGCTTATGTCTACAGCTCTAAGGAGACAGAAAATAGATAACTCACTCCCAGAATCCTGTCCTGCCATTCTGGGCTCTCATCTGCCACAATTATTCGTAATACTTCTGTGCCTCAAGGAGCCAAGAGCTGAGTATCTCCAAGCACTCAGTACTTGAAATAACAGGAATCCCGCAAATGCCAGCATAAAGCAATTGCTGCAGTTTCCAACCAAAACCAGTGGACTCTTCTTCCGTGTCTATGTTTATGCTTTCCTTTGGGTATGCTAAACACCAGATTTTGAAGCCCGAATTTGCAGTTGGATGCTGACAGCATGCACTGACATGAAAGCATATCCAAGTGCCCTCTTGAGATGCACCATTTTTGTAGTTTCTGATGAAAATCTGTTTTGCCCTGGCACAAAGTAATATTTTGCATGTACTGTTCACCAGTAACCATCTCTGAGCTTAAATATGACTGATTATTCAGGCTAACGGCTTGTGCATAAAATGAGTCACACTATTCTAAAGTAGGTGTCATTATTTTTAAACCAAGTTAATCATTTCAGTATAGCAGGTTAAAAAGAGTTGAGTTTAATTCTGATGCAATGTGATTTTAGAAGTCAGTTAGGAATATGCTGATACTGAACTGAAAATGAGAGTATCGAACAAAGGAGTTTTAACCAAAAGAAATATATCAAAGCAAGTTTGTACATAGATAGGTAGGCTTATAAAGGCCATACTTAGGCTAATAATTTCCTCCAATTATTTTAGCAAATGTAGTGTTTTCACATTAACTATAGTTTTAGAGATGCTTTAGA
>VYZV01026660.1:9852-24999 GCA_013401275.1 Pandion haliaetus | reverse complement strand
CCCCTCCTCCAAAAAAAAAAAAAAAAAAAAGATATTTTAATCAGGCAAATAATTCCCTTTGCAGATTTCTGGTGTACTAACTAGCAAGAAGGGATAGACATATATTAATTGCTAATGGCTTCCATACAACAGTAACAACTTCAAAAGTTACATTTCACAAAATAGGACAGTTTAAATCTTGAAGAGCCTAAGTCTTGCATCATAATGCTGTCTCTTGTCGTGACAACAGTCAGAATCTGATGGGACTCTTGCATGCTTTATTCAGCTTGCAGTAGAAAATGGCTTTAGTTCCTGTGTTATTCCAGTCACGTCAGTAGTTCCATTTGTAGTCATTTTCACAAGATATTAAAAGTTATCAGAAATTAAAGGAACTTTGAATTTCTGAATACCAGGTTAAAGGTAGGTAGCTTGATCTCTGGTATCCACTGAGCATTTAATAAACATCAGCAAGAAATCCGTGGGAGGAAAATAAACTGTTGATTTGACAAGGAAACAAGTGAGAAAATTAAAAGTTTTCAAGATAGATAGAGACTTAATCAAATTACTAAAACCAGGAATGACACAAGTGAGATGAGTTAGGTGCTAGTACCATGGCAGTGGTCTGCATGATTCTATTGTTTGGTCATGAGAAACAAAAGATTTTCCCATAGACAACTTACAGAGTATCTATTTCTCTACCACTAATTCCAAGAATGTCACCAGCAGGCTGCTATAAAAGCAATCACAGCAAAAAAACGTCTTCTCTGCTTGCCTGAGCAATTTTAGCTGCTGTGGCAACAGCATTTTAATGTTGCCTCTTTATTAAGAATGGTCATGGCAGTGACACATCCCCAGGGATCATAGGAGCACAAGCACCCCTTGGTTGCAGAAGGCTTTAGCCAGTCATGGTTTGCAGCGTAACAAAACACTATCTGAAGGTGAACTTTTTCTCAGCTGTCTGTGTTATTGCTCAGCTGTTCAGCGAGATCACCTGTATTTTCCAATACATTCTGCACAATCATCAGATAATTCAGATGATTTGAGTAACTGACCTTCATACAGCCTCACAAAGCATCACAAGTGCAGAACAGAAAATTGGAAGTGCTTCTATATGTTTTTCATTATATTCTAATTTTGAAATTCATCTTTAAGAAGGTGTTTAATTATTCTCCCTGGATTTTTTCTATATTCACTACATCACAAAGAAAAAAAAAATCATTACACTAACAGTACAAATTGTTGCTTCATGGTTACTTCTTGCTTTCTTCTTTCTCTACTATTACGTTTATTCATTCAGTCTGAGCTCACAAAAATGACCCGGAATAGTTTGCGAATGAAATGCACAGGACTAAGGAGCTTCCTGATATGAACTCCAACACTTGCTACCATGCCCACTTCAGATAATACTTTCTTAAACCAGAAGAGTTGTCCTTGAATTCCCCTTTTGCTTTTTCTATAGATACATTGTCCAAGAGTTTTATTCTTCTAAGAGTTAGGAACTTTACTTCCAATCCAAATTTATTCACTGCCAGTTTATGCCCAATACTTGTGCCAACATTTATCTTGCAAAACTCCCTGGCGTTTGTCCTTTAGGCGTATTTATATAGTAACACATCCATTCCCAGGCTTTGCTTTCCTGAGCCAACCAAAGCTTCCTCACAATATATATTCTCTGTTCCCTGATGAGCCTCGCAATTCCTTCTGCACCTGCTCCAGCCTGCACCAAAAGGGCTGTACACACTTGCAGTGTTAAGGGCTTACCAGGGCCTTGAGCTATGGCTCTCAGAGTCGTTTGCCTTCACCCAGGGTGAGGGGAGAAGCAGCAGCAGCAGCATAATGCCAGCCTGTGGGATGCTTGGGCAGCACAAGAGAAGCAGGCGAGTGTCCCACACCTGGGGCCCTGCTAGATCTGCAGACCTACCACAGCACACCCCCAGCATTGACGTCAGCAGGGCCCTGCTAGCCCTCCATGCTGTTAGAGCATCCCACCCACACTAATGCATCCATCCAGCATCTGATGGGCACTGAGCCATCCAGCAGGGCTGACACTGGGCATAAAACAAAATCACTCATATCTGACCAGTTCACATAGCTCACACCTGCCACAGGAGCTGTACAGCCAAATCCTGGCAATGCAGGGCCACAGCTGACAGACTGACAGACCCCACCAGTGCCAAGCTGGATCCATGCAGTGCTAAGCCAGGTATCTCTGACAGTGTGACCCCATCCACCTGCAGCTGAGGTTACTCACCGATGAATAACAGAGGGTCAGCTGTATGCCCCTCCAGAAACATCTCTGTATACATTTGGCTCCATTACACTGATGTCTCATACTCACCCTGGGCTGCTACAGTGCAGAAATCAAAACCAGTCATATTCTGTAATTCCTGTGGGACTTGGCCATTGGTTCATTTCTTTGTCAGTTTATCAACAAAAAAAAATTGGTGTGGGTTACAATAATAAATTCCACTCTAATCAACTATTGATTTTTCAAGATGGCTGTTTCTGGACAGTAGACAGCCCCGCAGGGCAGTAGCCAGAAAGGTTTGAGGTAGGTGCCAGCAGGCACGTCTTCCACGTCCCCCCAACTCTGGAAATGCAAGAGCAACACAGCCCAGCTGGAAGGAGACTTTCTCACTGCAATCCAATTCTGCTAGACCCCAAAAATCTAACAGGGTTATTTCCGTTATGCTCTTATGCTGTATCCATCATTGTCTGCCGTTTACACTTTCACAAATACAGACAATACATTATACAGGCTGCAGTCTGCATGCTGGATTTTGAAATCCTTTAGCAGCTGTTTCAATTAACAATAATGCCATAATGCATCAGACTGTTGAAACAGTGGTGTGTACCTATATGTCCCTCTGGCAACACCCATCTGGTGTGACATTTGCCTGCTGCATCTTTCAGTCTAGGAGGAAAGCCATCCTCTCAGTCACATTGTGTTCAGTAAAAAGCTGTGCTACAGGAATTAAACCATCAGAGGCAAAAGGAGAGACAGAAAGGAAGAAGCTGAGGCTAGCTACATGCCGCACGTAGTTCCTGGCCTTAATAAAAGCCAGAAATAGAGTCTGCCACTCTGTAGGGACAGGTCCGTAGCAGGTATCCTGGGTAAAGGAAGGAGATAGCACTCCAGTGATGGAGAAGAGAATAAATAGGGGAAGAATGCAGAAAGGAAACAGGAGAACTGGGACTCGTACAAATAACAATGGCAAAAAAATGAGAGAGAAGAAAGCAGTAGAAGAGTAGCAAAGAAAAGAACATGGAAGACAAGGATGGGGACTTGAACAGAAAAAAAAGTAACATTATAAACAAAGAGGATGAGTCAGAAAAGATTCCTGATTTCATTTGCAGACAGTGCATTTGCAGAATAATTGCTTACAAAGCTGAACTGGGTTTGGCAGCTGCATAGCTTGAGATTGCAGGCCTCACAGGTGGCAAAGGGAACAGGAAACTTTGCAGGCTATTGAAACAAACTGAGGGAGAATTGCAAAAGGAGAGCTGAGACTCCTTCATTCCAGAGTTACACACACACTAATTTCCCTTGTTCCTGTGTGTAGTGGGGAAGAGATGCTTTGCAATGGCTGGAGAACAAGGCAATTTTTTTGCAGGACGAAATTTGTATTTTAAGAGGTCTCAAAATTCAGAAAACGAAAAGTTTATTCTGCAAAGACTTTAAGAGATTGGTTATCATTTTAAAAGGACAAAAGGGAAGGTCCTGTTACTGCGTAGGTGCTGTGCATGATTACATTTCTTTCAGTGGCAGCTCTAGCATAAGCAGCTCCAGCATAAGCAGCTCCTCCCACCATTTCCATTCTGGCTGCTGCTCGACCCTACCCCAGGCTCCCCCTCCTAGTCTTTTGGGACAGCTGTCAGGGGGAACCCTGTTGTGAAACAGGCCCAGAGAACAAACCTGCCCTCAAAATCATCACTGCTATCAAAAGAAATAGACACATACCTCTGAATTCAGTTCAAATCCCAAAATCATTCATTCAATTTAAAAAAAAAAAAAGTTAACATGAAAATTAAGAATTTATTCCTTGATGCTGTGAGCAAAATGGCCTCATGGCTAAAACACAACTCAGTTCCTAGTTCTGCCAATGAATCCCCTGTGACCTTGTCGCTCTCCTCTGTGCCTCAGTTCGTCAGGTGCACACTACAAGCTTTGCAAGAACCCATTTGAGATTGTTTGAGACATTCATACTCTAAGCACAACAGCCAGAGACAAGCACACCAAGCTTTCAAACAGAAGAAGGAAAAATTCTAGGAATGAAAAAATCCAACTGCCAAGCAAAAGCAGTGCACACATTTAGGAGCAAGTTTTTCCAGATCAGGACCCCCAGCTCTTATTGCAGTGCTGGCTGAGAATTTGCTAGTGTCAGCTGAGATAACAGACATGCAGGTGAAACAGCGAGTTGGATTAAGATACAATAATAAGGTGCAATAACAGAAAGGTTGCCAGTGAGGTGCATAACATGGGAAACACTAAAAGACACTTTCAAAACAGAGGCTTCTATTTTCACTCACAAGAAAAACAAGCATTTTTTTCTCCAAATCACTGGCTACTAATAGCATATAATATGAGCCAATAAACAGAAATAAAGCATTCTGTAAAATACAGTTTACATCAGCTGGAGAACTACAACAAAATCATTACAAGTCTAGAGATAATGGGACATATCCTTTCTGGTGTTGATTAGTAGTTTCCTATGCTTGAAATCCAGTTTACACCAGTTAACTCTCGCACATGACAGAACCAAATATGTTGTGCTAACAATAACACCAGACGTGATCCATCAAAGGCCCGATGACAGGCACACTAATCAATGAGAGCGACTTGTTCTAATAACTGCTGAGAACCTGAAAACCAGAGAAACATGGGGAACATTCATCTTGTAGAAGTCTACATGAGAAATGTGGAATGGCAAGAGTCTACAGGCATAGTCTGGAGACCATAGAATTAAGTCCAGTGCATTTTTTTTACTTCTGTTGAGGTGTCTGTGCAGGGCTAGAGTGCAAATCCTCAGGGGGATATCCAGGAATTGATCTGTGAAGTGCGATGTAGGTGCCTCACTGGAGATTTCACCTGCCGGACTTTTTCCTGTCACAAACAAGTTGGGTGCAGACAAGAGGCTGTCTCTTGGCATCAAGGCCAATCTTTCCATTTTTCCTACTGCTGACATTTATCCTCTTGCTCTAATAAGATTTGCATATCAGTAAACAAATTCTACTACAAAGTTTCTCAACTTTAATCCAGAGAAAAGCAAAACAAAAGCATGTGAAGTAAGTATTTGCTTCAACAGAGCTGCATCACTGCGCAAATGATGCAAACATCTTCCTAAATATGTCACAATACGAAGTTCTGCTCTGCAATCAAACTCACTATAAAACTGTTTCAGCTATACATGAGAGTAAGGCAGTTTGTGTGTGAAATTGCCCACAGAACTGCAGTTTCCATCGCTTTCAAACCCCTCTCCATGAAAATGCTCATCCCTCTCCCTTTATAGTCTTCTGGTTGTGCTTTTAATTTTACTCTTCCTTCAAAAAAATTATTGGCACCTTTTTGTAAGGCAAGATAAATGAGAAGAATTGCTCTGTCCTAGAGAAGGTCCACCAGCAATTACACTCTTTTTAATCAAAATCACCAGTCAACCGATGTGTGCTTCTAATGAAACTGCACATTTCTTTGATAAACATCTTTCTATTATTTTTATCAAGGTTTTCCCTGCAGCTGATTTTGGCTGATATGCTTGTAATTGACAACTTGACACAAGTCAGTACCTTTTCTGAATATTAATCACACGGTCTACTCCCTAGTCCTTAGAAATGTAATGCTAAAAGCTAAAAAATATTATTTTTCCCCTCTCGAAACTCAGAGACATGGTGTCAAGATTTTTAGGCCTGATTTGCAGCTGCAGCAATATTAAAGCTAAAGGACCTTGTTAAGCCTCACCTTTAGGTAGGCAAATCACCCACTAATATAGTCATGACGGGGTAATGCTGGCTAATTTTGGCCAGCAGGATCAAGCTCCCAAAGAGCAGTCACTCACATTTTCCATATTTACCATAAATACTTTCTCTCGAGTTACATCAATATTTTCTCTCAAGACACAGGAAAAATTGCTTTTTTCTCTCTAGCTACTTGCCTCCTTGGCAGGTGAGATCACTCCTTACATGGGCAAAATTCCCAGGGTCGATGGAAGATTTTACAGAGCATATGAAACCAGGCATCACTAAAGACAAAATATCAGTATGAGTGGTATTTCTTTATTGCACATTCCCAGTTCCCATTTATCAGAGGACAGGTTATCTCTTCTCATGCCCTAGCTGCAATATACTTTCAGCAGTGTATTGTAAACAATCAGCAAGGGCTTTTTTCAGCTGTGTAATTAGAAGCCACTGCTGCTCTGTTTAATTTCTCCTTCTGTAAGCTAGCTCCCAGTCATTACCAGATGGTTATTGTTACTCATATTACTGACCCTGCTGTCTAGATACCTACTTACACTTATTATCCACTCTTATTTTTCCAAATAAGGACCATAATGAGGACAAGCATAGTCATTATCTCTACAACAGTGTATTAAATAATTCAAATTTAAAATTCAGATTGTAAGCAGTGAGAGAGCATATGTTCAGAATTTTTTTAAAAATACCTCCTTTATTACACTGTCAAATGATTCGATACTAATGATATTTTTGCAGTCACTAGAATGCTGATGGTTTATAACCTCTACCTTATTTATTGTACAAGGTTTATTTCCTTGGATTCGCTCCAAAATAGCTTTTGGCTGTTCAACAAATTAAAAAGTTGTTGTTAAAAAAAAAAAAAAAAAAAAAAAAAAGAAATTAATCCTGGTTGAGGTCCAGAAATGTGTTCACATCTTAAGATTTTTTCTTAAAGGTTGTTATTCCCCTTGACTAATTATAATTAAAATTCTATACAAACTGTATTTTTCTTCTCCTACAAGCTCTTAATTATAAAGACTTCCTGATCTTCTTTCTGTCACCGTCATGGGAATGTAGAGGATCCCAAACAAAAAAAATTACCTCATTACTTCCAGTGTCCATGACTTCCATCCAAGTTGTCCCTGCTGCATCAGCCAAAAGAAATACATCATTTCTCCCCATCCACCAGCACCATCCATCAATGCCCTTTCTGCCACGCTTGCTTTGTTTGCCTATCCCTTTGGTAAACTTTGCACTTCAGCATTTTAACATCTGAAGACAGCTCTGAAGAGCTTGGTACCGGGCAAACCTACCAGGCACCATGGCAGGAGGGCAGGTAAAAGCAACCCCCACAGCACCCTGCTGGGGCTGGCCCCTGCACTGGGATAGCCCTGGGAGGCCAGCCCAGTAGCTATACACACACACAGCCCTGATGAACGGAGGCACCTGATCTTCCAGGAGAAAAATACTTTATGTAAGTGGATGATCTGCTTTTGTAGCAACTCACTACCAGTTGTGATTTAACAATGCGCCAACATGAGCTGTAATTCTGGGTGTATTCTTGAAGCTCAGGATACAAAGCTCAAGATGACATAGCAAGAATCAGCGAGGTTCACAAGGAGCATACTCAAACATAGGCAAGTTTTAGTGATATGTAAAAGCATATCATTAATATGTTCATAGGTTAGATGAGTATGCTGTGCCAGTAGTATTAATACTGAATATATCTAGGGAGGGGATTGAATATTTTTCTTCAATTTTTAAATCAGATAATCCTGGCAAAAGAACATTCACCATATGCTGGCCTTTAAGATACAGGGGAACAACAGTAATCCATTAAGATAACCAAGTTACATTTGTTACAGGTTTTAGTCAGCCAATACTAACAAGCATCATTTTCTGCTTCGCACACAGCCTTCCCTCAATATTGGCCTGGGGAATTTAAGAGATAATTGAATTTATTGTCCAGCAGAGCCCACACTGAGGTGGTCATGAAGACGCAAATGTCTAAGCCCCAGTATCATCTTGTACATGCCACTGTACAAGAGAGTGAAATCTCTTGAAGACAGCTCACTTGAAACTTATTCACATTAGCAACACAGATGAAAGTACAGACAAGACTGTCAATGATACCTGGCATATTATCCCATGAAATTTATACTTCCCCAATTCTAGAAGTGCACCGTTTATTTTGGCCACAAGTCACAATTCATCAGAACTACAAAATAATTCAGGACACCCGTAAGTTCTCCTCCCCCACCTTCATTCAACCTACATTGTTTGTACTGTGCATCACTAGCAGCTACACAAATTCTCTATTTTTTCTTCAAAGGTATTTGCTAGCATCATACCACCACATGCTATGAATACTTATGAAAAGATTTATTATCTTAAATGTGTACATTTATAGATTCATTTGTTTTTGTCAAAACAATTTGTACTGTTCATTCTAATTCCTAACCTAGATGGCTCTTTGCTGACTCAGAAGCTTGCATTTGCAATGCCTTTCCAACAGGTACTATGCTGAAAATATCTGTCCTGCATCAAAAATAAAAAAAAAGCACCAAAACAATCAAAAATCCCCAATTTTATTGAAATCTCTCCAACAAGCTACCCTTGGATCAGCCAAGAACAGTGCTTTTACTGAGAATTAACAAGTAAATTCCTATCTCAGTAACATTGCAAAGATGTGCTCAGCTACACACTAAACAATTCAGAACGATCTGGGAATTTGAAGCACATGAAGCCTGGCTCTAACAACAGGGCTGTAATCAAGCAAGATTCGATATCTGATGACTCAGCAAACTAAATTTTCATACAGTTTGTATTTCATTGAGTGTATTTACATCAACAGAAGAGAAAAATCTCAGAAGTCATAATGTGGATTAGTGTAGTCCAATGACATGCACAGCAGAGGGGAAATCAAGTCAAAGCGTACCTTCTATTTCCCTTATTTTAACCAGTCATTTGATCAATCAGCGAGTCAACAGCATTCTTGGTAAAAACCCCCCGGATTAAGTATATTGCACGGGGGGCACACACTGGAACTGCCATTGAGCAGGAAGCCCCACCACGCAGAAGCCAACACGTGGGCAGCATACAAGCCCTTTACAGGTTGCATCGACAAATGCAGGGCATTGACCATGCTTTGGGACCGGGTCCTATCCCCACACCTCCAGCAGCTGTCTCAGCGTGTGAGAAACCAGGCTTCTCCCTCCTCTTCGGGGAAGATCCAGGGCAGGCAGCATCCACCAGGCATGCAGAGAGCACCTGCAGCTGTCCAACAGCCCAGGCAGCAGAGAAAGTTAATTTACAGCTTCATTCAGTACCAGAGGTGGCAGAAAGTCAGAACTGAGATGAAAGGAAAACACAAACTCAGACTTTCTTGCCATTTTCTAAATTTCTTCCATGATGCCAGGGTACAAGTGCAAGTTCTTTAGAAGACGACACCCCTGATTAAAAACACTCCAGTTAGGGGAGCCAGAGCTGAAGTGAAAAACACTAGCCAGGACAGTTTAGGACTTGTGAAAGGCTCCAGCCCATAAATCTAATCTCTTGCTGTAGTGTCAGCCGCAACTGAGTAATAGTCATGCTTCAAAAGCCAGAAGTAGAGCAATCCGTCTTCCCCAGGCCCAGTGTATGGTGGTGGGGTTTTATCACTTTCCTGCAATTTAAAGCCCCCAGTCCTGTCCCTGTGCTAGGGTTCTGATAACATGCAGCATTAGCAGCGCTCTCAGAGGACCCAGACCCAGCACGACTGCTTGCAAGCAGCCTTGTTGCCTAGAGATGGCATTCCTTCCTCCTTACATCCTACATCCTTATATCCTACATAAATTCATTCTATGCCCAGTTTACCACAGTAATTCTAAGGGAACAGTAAGTCCCCCACAGTCCACCTCCAGACTAGCCTTTAATTATGCAGTCACAACCCCTGCAAACAGGTTTTGCTCTTTGATCTTCAGTTTAGTGCTGCCATAGATGTTCTTAATCCCTTTTTCTTTCCAAGTACACTCCTAAAGGCACGGAAAGGAGAATAAAGGAGAACAAGTTCCTGTTAAAGCTCAGGGGATTTTTGTCCCAACCAAATAGCAGACCTGCTTTGAGCTGCTGGGACCTCTTCTCTCCCGTCTGCTTTGATGAAATGGAGATCTGCATGTGGAGACTGGCTGAGTGAGCACTCAGCAACCTGTTGGTGCAAAATGGTCTGAACATTGTATGCATCAAACAGGCAGAGGTTACGTACACCTAACCTCTTCATTTTCAGTTCCAAAGTAGCCTGTCCTGAATACTAACAAATAGAAAACAAAGGAAGCAATTATTTATATGGGCCTTCTCATTTATCAAAGCAAGAAGCTGTAAGTTCAGCAAGCATTAGGTCAGAAAGCAGACTACAGAGAGCTTTCAGCTTCTGCCAGCTACCAAACTTGTGATTAAATTAATTCTGTGCCCACTTTTCCACACAGCTAGGCACCTATCAATCACAGCCCCTGCCCCCCCCCCGGAAGTCCGCTTCCCTCAGGTTATCTCCAAGGAGCAGTTACGCATGCACAACACTAGCCACTTCTGGTTGACTGCATGCTGTTAGGCTGTTTGAGAAGACACAACCACTGTCCGAGCAATAATCACTCACTGTTCAGTACCCCACCACTCCCATCCTGTCTGCATAATTAAAAATCTGTTACATTCTCTGACTTGGCTAGCAATTGGCAGCTCTCTCACAATAGCGCTCAGCAGACATAGGTCTTTAAGAGATGGCAAGACAATGATGCAGTTCAAAATCTAAATGTGATGCCACAAGACCAGACTGGTGCAGATTTGGTAACAAAATGAAAAGCATGACAACTGTGGGATCAAGAAGACATCAATGAAAAAATTAAATGCATCTCATATAGTAGGAAGTGGGTGTAATTTGTTGAAGATAAAAATAACAAGCTTGCTTCTCTGGTATGTTGCAGTACCTGTAGAACTTCTGTATATGTTTCCCGTTTCCCTACTAATGATGCTGCAAAGCAGTATTAACCAATAAAATAGTTCATGCTAAACACCCAGGCACTGAGAATTAAAAGATGTAGTACATAGATTTCATTCAAGTAGTTATGCTGTACATACCATCAGCTCTTTCTTGCAGAGGAACACGACTAATGTACCACGACTAAAACTGAGGACTGAAACTTTTAAACATGCTCTGATTTTGCACCTTGCTGCTTTGCTAAAGTGAAAGCATGTATAAAAAGATTAAGTAATTGGATCTTCTGTTTTCATCTGTCACTATCAATATCCAGAGAAGACAGGCTGAAAAGATACTATAGAACATCTGAGATCAAATCAAGATAACTCAAAAGAAATGCTCAAAAATGGATGTGAAAAACTATGTCAAGAATTTCTTCTCTTATTTATGAGTTTTTTAACTTTTAGTCAAAAGCCTTTAAAACGCCAGCATCTCACAAACACTGTGCTTCCTTCGTAACAACCTACATGAAATTACACCTTTTGTTCTTGGACTTTTTGATAAACAACCACTATACCACATGATGGACGAGTACCTAAACACTGTGTGAAAGATTCCCATAAAAGCACTAAAAATGCATTACATATTTCAGCAATTAAACCATGTTATCAGGTCTCCCCTTTGTCTGGAATTAGAGGCAAAGAGCACAACAGCAATTATTTTGTATCTAGCTCTTAGGGCCTAATGTTTTCTGCTGCTGTCTGTCACCATCTCAGAGAGGCATTAAATAACCCAGATCATGCAACACAGTAAGAGAGTTATCATGTAGGATTTATTACCTATGCCCCCATAAAGACTTCTGGGCTGCCGATATGTGAGGTAACTGACTCAGACACCAAATGCAGAGATACAGACAAGTAGAGCACTGTGTCCTTGCCCCAAGGGAAAGCCACATCATGCCATTTTAGGTCATTTTAGTTCATTCAGGAAGTCAATATGTTTCCTTGGAACAAAAAATTCAGGTCAGGAATCATAGACTTGGGTTTCACTTGAACATTTTTTATATGGAGCTTTCAAAATGCAGCTGAAGTATTGATCATGTGTTACTATTTCCCCAGACTTGTTTATCATAACAGCACCTATGGACTAAGAAAGGATCAGACACTAACATGCAAGGAGACAGAGGACAAGTATGGAGGGAACTGCAGTGGAAGCTGTGAAGGACGATGGTGACTGGCTGGAGCAAACAGCTGCAAAGCAGCAAGAAAGTAGAAGAGAAACTTCTTATTTATTGAAAGATGTTGCTCTAGCTGTTACATAGCCTGCAAAAAAGCTGCTGTAGAGTCAGCCTCCCTTCAATAAGGGATGCCCTCAGATCCAGTTTCCTTCTTTCTAGCACAAGGCACAACACATCCAAGACAGATTCAATGTTGCCCTTGCAAAATACTTGGCTTTAATTTTACAGATAGAAAAATAACAGCAGCAAGTAACCCCCATTGCACAGAAACCCTGCAGCTCTTGTGCTCAAGGTATCAGTGCTTCCCCTCTCCATGGCTCAGCCTCCACACAACCCCGCTGATTCCACCCAGATTACTACTGGTCTTCAAGATCTTGAAATTAGTTTCTGAAAACTGATGGTGCCCCTGAGGTACTGAGATTAACCAGGCCACTCTGAAGGATTTGGGTAAACTACATCTTATCTTCCCTGATCTCCCTGCCCACACATGCTCTGTGCTCCCAGGGCACTCGGACACCCAGATTCCCTCTATTCCATCCCCAGGATAGCCAACCTTCCACAAAGGATCCTTCTAGAGTACTGTAAACTCAGTTAAACTGCAGAACAAGTAATTGAAACAGATTCGGCACAGCATTCAAAAATTAATCCTTAATTACAAATTGGCAACCTCAAAAAGGTCAAAGACTGAGGTAGGTGAAAGCTTCAGTGAAAAGCCATAAAAATGGATTACAAAAGATTAGCGGGGTTAAAAAAAAAAAAACGTTTAGGTCTGTTTTAACAGAACTTCTTCTACTCCCCCACTGCACAAAATCCAGGACAGTTGATGCTATAACTGTCTCAAGTTCATCAGGTATTGATTTTTACTTTTTAGAGCTCTTCATTCCTACATCCACCCACACTATCTCCAGACTTAAAATTTGTTCTGCAAACTCTAAATCCGTAGAACAAAAGCTTTTTCAGGGCATTATCCCCAATATGTTATAAATGTGGTTTGTATCCTCTGCCCAGCAGAAGCTTTAGAATATTACAGAGGAAAAACTACAGCAAAAAATAAATGTGCATCTGATGAAAAAAGGAGTTCTTTGTTAATTCCCAAATTCAACGAAGGACCTAAATACGTGCCTAACTTCAGGGAGGAAGAGGGACTTGAGTAGTTATTTCAAGTCTTTTCTGAATTGAGGTCCTACACATGCAGATTTCATCCTTTTCCCTTTCAGAACTTTAAGTAATTTTTCTGAAATTACATGACCATCTTTAAATAAGTATTCAGCAGAAAATATTCAGATCACAAGGTAAGCTGAAAGAGCATTAGTAAGTTCAAGCTTTTGATAACGTTTACCTCTATTTCATTTTCAAAGCACACAGAATGCCAAATCCTGCTTGCTTTTCATGTGCAATTTATCCCACCAAAATCCTTTGGGACTACTTCTGAAAGTAAAACGAGCAGGATTTAGTTTATAATCCAACATCAACAGGACGGGAAAATATGATACAGTGTTTTATCCCTAGCAAAGAACCCTGGCACTAAATCCTCATGAGTGAGTAGAGCATCAGTGCATATTCTGCAGCTAATCTGGCAAAGGGGCAATTTCCTGTTTGTAATTTATATTTTTGCTGGAATGACTGTATAGAGACAGATGGTCACACCAAAGCAGAACGGTTCTGGAAAGAAATCTCCTTCCCTCAGGAATACTTCACAAGATCAGTCTGGGGACTGCCAAAGCACGATCTTTTGCCAGGCATCTGAATCACAATACACTGAGTGCCTTCTTCAGGTTCTGGCTTCTGTATCACATTCTTACCATCTAATAAATATAACGCTGAGGAAAGAAGAGCAAAAAGACTTTTCTGTGACTGGATACGGTTTTGAATGCTAATGACTGGATGTTGAGACTCATTTCATAAGTTTTTATTGTCCAAGAAAGGAAAGCTTTTCTGACCGCATTTTCTGCATCCTCAGGACCTTGCCCTAGGTTACTGATTATCTGGGATCCCATCATCAAGTTTTCAAGAAAGATACTTGTTTCCTTCAGGCTGCAATGGCTCAAGTGGATCAAGTTTCTAAAAGACACACCATGCAAATCTGATTTCAGCCAAGGGCTTTATTCTTTTTCATAATTGTCCACTGTTTTCTGACACCAATTAGCGGGGCCGCCTTTGTTTTGTTTTAAAGAGAAAATCAGGAATTTTAAGAATTATTCATGAAAATACATTATATAGTTAGTATAGCAACCCATATGTTCCTTATTTGAATGCTGAATTTGCCTTTCTCTGAACTTTCAATACGCCAGAAAGATTTTGATCATCAACAACAACTTCAGATTAAAAACCTTCAGGGCTGTCAGGTAGTAAGAGTGATTTTTGGACAGCAAGATGAAATGAAATGCTGATGTGGTCAACAAGCTGAAGAGTTGCCAGTTTTGATTTTGATTAACCCAAGTTTCAGAATTAAAACTGGATTCAGAATAGTGAAAACCTGTCTTACCTTTTATCTATCTGTTTTGCTTGTCTGCAGACTGAATAAGACATCAGTTCTTTAAGGCATTCATACTTGGCTGAGATACTTTCTTCACAAGCTTGAGGGNTTACACTGCTCTAAGGATTTCAAATTACAGAAGCAGAGAGTTTCTGAAACATAGCTTAAGGGAAAAATCATACAGAATGCAAAGCGTTCCTAGATAGAAGAACTACTAGAATTGCCAATCATTTCACTTCAGCAGAAGAAGCAGAAATAAGTAAGACATCCCACACCCTAGGCATTCACCTAGCAAAACAACAGTCAACTTCTTGTTTGCCTGGGAGTTTCTTTATTCCCAGTCAGATGTTTGGAGTTCAACCAACAGTCATTAATAACTGGCACCGTGTCTGATTTGTATTATACTGATTTCTATCAGGCACACACATTAACAGTCCCATCTGACTTCCACAGCAACCAGTAAAACTGCCTCATGACTGAACCTGGCCCTAGAGGCCCCAGTTGGTGACACAAACCTATAAAAAAAAAAAAAGATGGAAAGGATGAATGAAAGGAACT
>VYZV01026657.1:53547-65978 GCA_013401275.1 Pandion haliaetus | reverse complement strand
AATTAAGGCATTTGTTTGGTTAGGTGATTTAAGACTGTCCCGTTGCTAGGTTTTTCAAAAGCCTTCTTCAATACATTGCAGTGTTGCATGTCAGCGTTTTAGAACAAAGATGTTCAAGTCCATACGTGCTCATAGCATAGATACAAGAGGAAACTATATGATGGTTTGGCAGACTTTATAAGCAGTAAAATCAGGAATACTTCCTATTTGTGCATACCTGCAGACATAAAAGTTGTGCTCTATGTACAAGAAGGAGATCCTCTCCATTTCCCACTAGAATTTGGAAAACTAGAATCTGTATTACCTCCACAAATAAAGCTAGAATGTGTTTCCAAAACCACAAGCTCTATCATATTTTTGCACACAGTACAATTCTTTACAAGAAAATGTTCATGTACAACAATAACCCACTGTCTTATTTGCTTATTGTACAATAAGACTATTAAATACAGCAATTTGGGGGCTTTTTTTTTTATAGATAACCCAACAAACACATCACATGGAAGATATATCAATGTTACCATTTCTCCTTGTGTTCCTCATCTGGAAACAAGTAATTCAGCCCAACACTTTGTCTGCACAAAATTTCCAGAAGAGGAAGTAATTGTGCAATCTGCACTTGACCTGGAAGCCAGCCTTGACCTACAAATTTATGCAATTCACTTTTATTTTCTTTCTGTTTTATTGCAAGCAGTATATTCAGATTAGTTCAGTGCCCAAGTAAAAAGCTTATATAGTCTTCCAGCATGACTTTGCACTTCATAGCTGTCAGAGTATGCAGTTGACTAACAATACTAACTTCTTTCTTTGCACAAACTGAAAAAACATTTTATTGGTGCAGATTTAAGGGTCTTTAGAAGGCTTCAGATTTTTAAAGAAAAACTTGTCTAAACTACTAGTCTGTAGGCTCATTCACTGAAGTGTATTGCACTATATTCCTGCTGAGATCTGAAGAGTCCACATCTCTAGCACACAGGGTACAAATAGATTTGTCACTTAAGTGGACACTGTCAGTAAAATGAATTATTTGCAAGGGTTTCTCCTTTGTTCTTTAAACATTTTCCTTTTAAAATAGTAAAGCTTAGCATCTAATGAACATTATCGAGAAAACAGATACCAAGCTAGAATAGCAAGACATTACCAAATGATCTAGCCAAAGCAAAATAATATTTATGCAACAGCTTGTGAAAAGATTCCTTCTTAAAAAGTTGATTGTTTGTTTGTTTGGTTTTTTTTAAATAGGACCTATGATATTAAGGACTGCCTTCAGGAAATGTAAAGGATCAATGCTATCTTCATCTGTACTTGCAAAAACACAGGGCACAGGGGTAGAGCACTACATTTGCTTTTATATGAATAAGCCTTGCACATAATACAATGGTAGCAAGGCAAATCATCCCCTATCAGGGTGTAGGGAGGAATTCAAAACTCTGCACCACTCATCAGTCCCCACCTGAGAAGGTTTTGGCCTGCAGAAAAGAGGGGCAGACTTCATAGTAGTCATTCATTCCACCTTCAAGTCATACAGTTGCAAGTCTGCAGTTCAGTGTCAGCAACCCTAATGCATTTGTTGCCAAGGTCAGTTTGTTTCCCTTTAGGTCAGCCGTAATATAGTTCTCGGAACTCCAACAAGTTGATGCTATGTTTTACCAAGGTAAAGTTTGAATAATATGCCAGGAAGCATGGACAGAGCCATAGCACTGTTCTGGGGAAACATTTTGCACTTGAACCATCCCCTATTGCAAGAAATTTCCTTGTTACCAATTGTCATAGTTTAACCCCAGTCAGCAACTAAGCACCACGCAGCTGCTCACTCACTTCCCCCTCCCACCCAGTGGGATGGGGGAGAAAATCAGGAAAAGAAGTAAAACTCATATTAAACTGTTCTTATCTCAACCCTCAACAGAAAAGAAGAAACTAATAACGATAATGACAAAACTAATAAAATTACAATAGTAATAATAAAAGGATTGGAATATACAAGTGATGCACAATGCAATTACTCACCACCTGACAACCGATGCCCAGTTAGTCCCTGAGTGGCAATCCCCCCCCCCAGTTTATATACAAGACATGACATCACATGGTATGGAATACTCCATTGGCCACTTTGGGTGAGCTGTCCTGGCTGTGTCCCCTCCCAACTTCTTGTGCCCCTCCAGCCTTCTTGCTGGCTGGGCATCAGAGGCCAAAAAGCCTTGACTTTAGACTAAACATTACTTAGCAACAACCAAAAACATCAGTGTTATCAACATTCTTCTCATACCTAGCTCAAAAACATAGCACTATACCAGCTACTAGGAAGACCATTAACTATCCCAGCTGAAACCAGGACACCAATGACTTTTCACCTCAGGTCATTAAGTTCTACTCATGAGACACGTCAGATAGCCCTGATCCTGCTGTCCTCTGATTTGGGGGAGCTTAAGGAGTAACACCCCTCTGGTGTCAGAACTCATTGCTGTTACCTCTGCTGCTGACAACTCAAGGCAGAACACTTCTTACAGTACCTCTGTAGCACCCACCCTCCCCTCTAGCCAGACTTAAGGTGTACCATCACTATGTGCCAAATTATCATGACACACTACTTTGTTTCACACATTAGAACTTCATGTTCTGCTGACTTTTTGTAATTAGAGGAACACTCCTAGCATGATCCTCCATGGGCCACAGCAGTGCTTTGATGTTTCTTTCAATTATGGTAAAACACAAATATAAAATTCTGCATGTTTTCTGCCTAAGAGAACATTAAGTGCAGATCATTTAATCTAAGGCAGAATCTCAAATTCAGGTGTTAGAAAACCTGACCACATATTTTGGTTCTATATGAGCTCTGTGCAGTACCCAAAATCCAGCTTTGCTCTGTTGCTGCTTAAAGCATCTCCACTTTTTTCACACAGGAAAACTTCAACTTACAAAACTGTATGTTAGCTTATGCACCAAAACTAGAACACACATATTTAATGATAATAAATGGTTTGACATCAGTACTGAAACATTTTACCTGGTTTCTTTTTGCTTCAACTGAAAAAAAGCCCACATTTGTCACCAACACCGTAACCTGGACCCACATCAGCAAGATGCTCCCTCTAAATGTCCTGCCATCTCCTGAATCAGAAGTGGCAAGCTGTGGCCACACCATTTCTGACAGCAACTAGATCTCTGAGGTATATTACTTGCTCTGCTAAATGACAGAGGTAAAAAAGCCATGGGGAAGCCCAGATAATTGCTAGGCTTGACAGAAAAAGCAGCTCAGTCAGCTTTGCAAGTGTGAGACCCAGTTCTGCTCCCAGTTACACTTGCAACTTCCTACATGTGTTTGTGCTTTCACATGGCTTCCTCTAAAGAAAGATTTGGCCCAGAGCACGTGTCCTACTTTCCCGTGTCCCTGCCAAGGCCATATCTGTCCTGTGTTCATACTTCTTTTTTGCAGTGTTTAGGCAGCTGGGTCCAAGGGGAGAGAAACAAAGGTTCACCGCACCCATTTGTTGTTCAAAGGAACATTGACCTCTCAGTCAGATAAATGATTGAAATGGTTTTGTCCCAGTAACCTGGAAAGTTGTTTGAGGAAAATAAAAAGCAAAACCTTACATTTTGCTGGAATTATTTTAAAACAGTGAATTTTGCTTTTCCCTGCTCTCAACTCATTACACTGAAATCATTCTCTAAGAGGGTTGTCTTCCTAAATCAATGAGACCAAACCAAAGATTTTCACCACCCTTCATTGTTCAGAGGCATCAGCCACTTCTACCACTGTATCTTGAAAACATCTGTTAAGAAATAAATCTGGGGAGATGAGAATCAATCATACTACCCAGGAGGGCTACGAAGCTCTACTGTCTGCATTCATGTAGTCATATCTTTGGCTATTCTGCAATAAAGACTTGCGTGGGCACTCTAGTGCATACTAAGAATGCCTTATTGGGAGATCTCGCACATCTTCTCTATCCATGCTAAGGGAACAATAATGGAGAGCATTAGCAGAGATCTAGCTAGTCTGTATAAACACAACCTGAAAAACATGTTCCTAGCAAGTACAAAGTAGTCCGCTATTACTGTCAGATAGCAGTGGATATCTTGCAAAAATACAGCCACTCTGAATTCACATGTGAAGTGACCATGTAGAGAAGTAGTGCAGAGTGCTGGGTGGCCGTGCATGCATGTCCCCTGGTCCCCCCTTTAGAAAACAAGCCAGGATCACTGTTCTCTCCTCACATGAGGGTATATGGGGATGATAGCCAAATCAAGCACATATGCTTCCTTTCAAAAACTAGTAGGATGCAAAGAAGTGCAGTCCTTAGGCTCATGGGACTACAGCCATGTTGTTTCCCCAAAGGACTGGGCCTTTACAGATTCTTTGTTCCTGTAACACGCAGAGGGAAGCTCAGCTCACATGCACTACACTCAGACCTCCATCATTATCTCAACATTGATGTGCTCTGGGGAAAAAAGTAAACACATGCACTTTCATTTCAAACAAACAACAGCTATGACCTAGTCAAAGATTAAACTGCACATGAAGCTGGCAGGGAATTTTCCTCTTATCTTAATGTCAATATATTCCTAAATATTTACATGAGTTCAGAATAGCAGGGTCATTTGAAGACACAGCCTTTAGTCTCTACAACCTTACAGTCAGTGTTCAGTTATGTTCTTTTAATCTATACTGCCATTTAGCAACTGATAGCTTAATTTAATAAACCACTGTATCATATTATGATGTGCCAGACTGAGCAACTTGGCAAGCATATGCCCCAAAGCAGAACATATCCCACAAAAGCTGATGCTTATGGTTTCTTGACTGGAATAACCAACAGAGAAGAAATCTTGAAGTAGGAGGTACAGCCTAACTGTCAGCACTGAGCATCTTTTCTGTACCTATCTTCCCTCAAGGCAAAAGAGTAATTTTCAAATACAAGTGGGTAATTCAAAACTGGAAAAGGAGCATGTAATGCAATGAGCGTGTTTAACTCAGTAACACAAAATTTCATAAAAAGGGTCACTGAAAGCCTTTGGAGATTCTTGGATTGATTTCCTTGCCACAGCTTAAGCCATTCTGCAGCTCTTTAGCCTAACGTTAAAGTTTTCTTTTCTTTACTTTATTAAGATCAAGAATCACTTAAGATAAAGGATTCAGTAGCATTCCTGAAAGGTTTAGAAACATGTACAGCTAAGGGCATCCAGAGTTAATATAGCCAGCATGATTGATTTCTTCAAAGAAAAATAAGCATTTCTGCAGCAGACCACAATAGTTTTTGGCTATGAGGGTCTAGAAAAGGACTGTGCTAGAGTTATCTTGCAACTCCCCATCCTCAGGTTTATTTTCATCTTCCTCTTAAGCAGCTGATGCTGGCTATCAGAGATAGATGCTGCTTAGATCCAGGTTACCAATTCTGATGTTCCTGACTTGCAACATTTTCTTTCTGCTGTAGCTTTAAGAGTCTCTGGGAAATTTAAAGAGATTTTAGCATGCAAGTCCCTTCCTCTTAACAGAGCTTTCATGCACATTGGAAGATCAGCTGAAGTGATATATTCAAACATAAGTTTTTCTTAGACCCCAATTTCCCCTCACAGTAGCATCATGTGCTGTAACACTGATTGCCAGGAGTGAAATTTAAAGTCCCTTGGAACTGTTCTGCCTACAACTGGATAAACCAGTATCTTTTTCAAAGACAGTCTTATCACAGTCACAATACAACAGTAATGCATTGAAGTGTAACAAAATTATTTCATAGGTCAAGGTTTCTCACCTGTAATTGACAGCTCTGTTTCTAGACTAGTTTAAGGAGGGTAGAACATGAAAGGAGCTGCCACTTGTTGTAAAATAGAATGTGCTATTTTGAAATACATGCATATATCCTGGGGTCATTTCTGTGGCGTAGGAACATACAAGAATATTCACTATGAACTCTGAAAAGATTTGGCACAGTGAATTGACAGGAAAGAAAGAGGCAGGATTTCTGTGTAAGAATAAAAGTCATCCAGTAACTAATTCCCCAATGCATTTGTTTTAGAAATACCTAGTGATTTGTGTAATTCCTCATTTAGCTGACAGTCACCCATTTTTGCACATGTCAAAGCTTAAAGCTGAGCATAGGTCAATGAAACAAGTGTGCAATGATGCTGTAGCAAGAATTACTTTCAATACACATACTCAGCATCTAACAGATTAAAAACCAAAACCCCTGAAGATCTTGTTCAAGTTGCTTTTTTCAGAGAAATTCCACTAAAGGCATCTTCCTTGCTTCTCCTTCCCAGCTATTTTACCAAAAGCTTACTACTCTCCTTTCAGATGTATTTTCTGCTTGAATGACTTTGGTTTTGGTTTGGGTTTTTTTAGTGTGATTTATTTTTCCATCTACCAAGCAGCTATGTCTAGTCTAGAGATGAGAGACTAGTCCTAAGCCCTTGCAATAATTATTCTATTGAGAGAAACAACTTATTTATAATCCACTCACATTTTTGGCAGCTGTCAGACCAGATGCAGCATGCCCCAATTTTTCTGTTTTTCCACAGAGAAATTGTCCCAAGCAGGGATGAAAAGGAGGAGGTGTTTCTGGTTCCCTGGTCAATATTTGTCTTGATTGTGAAAATGCTAAGTTTGAATCATCAAGCAAAACCTCTACCAAAGAGCCTGAGGACTGTAATATTCAATGACCCTTTACCTCAAGGCTGAAACCATCCAGCAGAGCTGTGACAGTGAAGTACCTGACTTGCTCTGTTTATCAGTCTCCAGACTGATGTGCTCAGCAGGGCAGAATGGTGTGGCACCAAGGTGACCAGAAGTGCAGGCTGAGAGCAGTTCCCTGGGAGCTCTGACCAGGGTGTTATCTAAAGCCTTCTTTTTTACTCCTGACACCCTGAAGGTTTACATTTAAGCCTATGAGTAATAACTGCAGATCAGAGCTATTCTGCCATGTCATGGGGAGCTTATGTCCTTGTCTCTGCTGTTGCAGCTCGCTGTACCTGAACACGTGCCTGAGCTCTCACACTGGGTAACTAGAGCTCGCTGTATCTGCACTGCCTGTAGAGGCACAAGCATACGACAGGCCAGACTGACTAAAAGGGTCCATTCAGCCCAGTATACCATCCTCAGCAGTGGACATTAGCACACACCCACAGAAAAGAACAGGACAAGCATATGATGCTTGTCTTGTGTCTTCCCCTACCTCCAGCTATTTGCAGCTGAGGGAACTGGCTGAAATCTGATAAGGTTTGTTCACTTGCTAGAGCATCCATTTATTTTCATCTAGTTCCTAGTAATTTCACATGTGGCCTCTAGTACATGTATTGAAGGGAGATTACACAACCGATCCCTCTCCACACCCCTCAGCTCCATATACCTCTATTATACTCCTCTCAGTCTTCCAACTTACTCCCAATACAGAAACTCTTCCATACCTTATGTCAACCTGTTTTGCCTCCTCTAGACCTTCTCCAGATCTCTCATATGCTGAGATGAGAAAAACAGCACATCATCCAGTAATCTAAGCACAGATGAACCATAGGTTTATGCAGCAGCCTTCTGGTTTGGCCTCCATCCTTTCCTAGCACTTGATTCACTTCACCACTAGTAAACACTGAGCTGACAGTTTCACAGGACTATTTATCATGACCTTAGATTCAAGTTCAAGCTAGTCCCTACTCTGACTGAGCTTCCTTGCCTGGGCCTGTGCCAGTGTGAGACAACACATAAGAATTGTGCAAAAGTGTGAAGTAATATGACAGTACAGAATCATTGCACATCTTGTTCTTCAAACCAATGCAGTCACCCACATGCCTGATAAAAAGCAAAGTGGAAAGCCTTGGAGACTTTCTGGATACGTTTTGTTCACAAACCTCAACAAAATAACTGAAGGGCAAGCATGTGGGAGGAAGCATGTTCTCACCTTGTGCCTCAGGAGGGAGGTGGCATTAGGTAAACACAGTACAAAGAGCTCATATTGCACTCCATCCCCTGGCCTGATCTTGATCTTCTGTTTTTCTCTCACCTGGAAAAAAAGCATACATGAAAAGCTTATGCAAATTCACTTGTAGGTTTGCCTCAGGAGTGGCTGTTATTCATGCATATTTGAAAGAGACAAAGTACATGCACAGCCAGTGAATGTACTGAACCCTTAGCTAACCTGGAATAGACACAATGGATATTAAGCAGCACCAAGGTAGTGTGCAAGACTTCTAAAGTACTCCCTCCCTCCCCTTCCTGCAACTGGGAAACACAGATGAGGCTGTTGAGCACGAGAGCGCCAAATCTTCTATGTCTCCTACCCACACGCAATGTTAAATCCCCTTTTGCATGAAGGCTTGCCAGAAAAGCAGCCCATTCTGTTGGCCTTCTTTTGAGTTTTGCTTCTCCACTTCAGGCCAACAATCCCAGTGTGCAACCAAGTCACTGTTGTACTACATCATTCTCCACCTATTGTCTCTTACTCCATCTTCCACTGTGGCCTACCTTATAATCTTCATTATTCTCTTCCTGCAGTCTTTCCCTACCTTTGTCTCACCCCTGATCCCACTGAGTTATATTAAAAGCTTTTATATTAGTGACCACGAAGAAAGCCAGCCAGGCATTCATAAATATCTCAGCAGCAACAATAAGCCACATGCCAGTTGTCAATTTGCTCGTGTTTGATGTCCCCACTAAGGTAAGCTGTAACAAACAAATTCCTAGATTCTTGGCACTCAGCATTCAGGGCACTGCAAAGTCAGTGCCTCTGAAAAATCAGGTTGCACACCCTGCCATGGGCATGTTTCGTGGCACTTAGGAATTCAGCTCCTGACCCAGAATTGCTCCAGCATGCTGACTGGCACTGCACACCAAGTCACATACCAAGACTCCAGAGTTGAGAACCAAGTTTCTGGACAAATGTTTTCCACTGAAAGTACTCTTGAGAAAATTTATAAAGTTCAGTAAATAACATGTAATAGTTTCAGCTGCATCTGAATATTATGGATTTTTAACACCAAGAAAGCACATTTTATTTCTTCACTCACATGATTTAAAAAAAAAAAAAATCTAAAAGTTTAAACTTAAGATTAAAAAAAAAAAAAAGGAAAGTAACATGCTTCACTCCATTCTGAAAGGAATTTTCATTTTTTTCACATCACTTACCCAAACCACTTCCATCAGTGTACATGAGTACACATAACACTTTATTCAACTCTTAAATTTAGCCTGTCACTAAAAATATCAACTGAGCACAACTATATTGGGAAATAAACTGTACTTCATGCAAGCTTCACAAGATAAAAAAAAAACCTATCACTGTCAAACAATTATCTTGAATTACTTTCCCATTTTATGGATTTTAACTCAAATTTAAGCATACATGTGATTACAAAAGAGCAGCTGCACTCACAGTTAAGGGTAGACATGTGATCAAGTACTTTCACTGAGGAAAGGATTTATTACAATGCTTAGTATCCTCAAGTTTTGCTGAATCAAAGCTTTCCACTTCAGGTCAAATGTTATGGCAGTCATTAATATTAAGATAGAATGAGACAAAAGTAGCTTTAGCAAAGTAATTTTAGTTACATGCAGCTATAGAATTATGCAAGCTTTCCATATATCCCTCTGAATTTTATGAAGTTTTTTACCCATGTTATTAATACAAACTATTACAATGGAATATAATTTTAGAAAATATGCTCTTTCTTGTAGTTTCCCATAAAACCTTGTTACAGGATTTTGAGTACCACTTAGCTTTGGGATGCTTTCATATCTTGAAAGCAAAGTGCATTCAGTATAAAGCCTTGATGGTTTTTCTCCCTGTTCTGTCATTTGGGAAACTTGTCTGTGTTAGTCTTGGAACACCATTAAAAGTCAGAGCGTCATTACTGAGCTGTGTCCCGAGAGTGAACCGCTCATCACAAATACACAAAAGTGCAGTAGAAAAGCAAAAAGTCAATCAAATAACTGAGTGGCACACAAATGAACACATAATTGCAGAAATCCTCTTACAAAACAATAGGACAATTTAATAATGTAAAGGAAAACCTCTAATTTTAACAGGGTGTCAGTCTGTCACATAAGCATCACATAGCTGTGACTGGGTATCAAATAAATGCTTTCAATCGTTTAAGGACACAGAAACAGTTCATAAGTATCTGCTTCGTAATTGCCATAACAGAGGCAAGGAGTGAATCCAGATCTTCTGGGCTGTGCTTCAGCCACAGGGCTACTCTAGCACAAAAATTATCCAGATTCTTGTTGTGCTACAAGAGAACAACCTGTGTCACACCTTTCTGTGCCTGATAACAAATACTGAGCATCTCATTAAAAAGTGCTAAAACTTTTTAATACAATAGACTAAGTGATTTGAAATAGTTACTTACAATATAAGGTCATTTTTAGTTATAGAATATGATCCCCCAGGAATGAATTCACATTTGCACGCTGTGAGTAGGTTTTTTTGGCCTGAGGTGCCTGTGTCTCCTCAGCCATGCAGCATCCTGTAACATATCCAGGCACTGTTCAGGCATGTTCTGCTGTAAACAGGCATCTCTCTGATACAGTTGCTAAATCCTACAGCATCACCAGGATAGAGTGCATTTCGTATCAGTCATTCTACTGAAAACCCCCAACAATCCCTGTATGATGCCACTATAGGAACAGTCTATGGCTCAGATATTCGCACATCTTTACAGCTACATTATTTTTCAGTTTCACATCTCTTCAAGATGTTGCAATTTTTTACATAAATGCAGTTTCTACAGAAACTTTGCATATTTTCCAATATGCAAGCATTTATTTCCTTATATGTTAATAACTAAAACAAGCAATCTGTTACAGCAAGTTTGTTGAACTTTGTGTTAAAACTATTTGTATGCTGCATTTATCCTGGGGGTATGTTTGTCCCACAGGTTCTGATCTTATCTTTAGCCTGTACTGAGAAATTACTTCCATGAACTTTGGAAGGTTAACTTGTTAAACATCTATCCACTCTCCCCTATTCTTCCTAATCTTCTAGAAATAATAATTAACTTAATTTTCTCAGAAGGGGATGGTGACTTTACTACCCAGTTCATTTTATGTGTTTCAGATGACTCATATACTGCAACTATGCCGCCTCCAAGGGTTTTTCCCACAAAAATTCCTTACTGAAACTTACAGAGTGATTTTTTTCTGTTCCTTATTTCTTCAGCCAAGAAGCAACATACTTTTCTAAAACTTGCAAAAGATGGCTTTATGCCCCAGTACAGGTATAAGCTTGTCAAAAGCAACTGCCACGAAGCAGGGAGCTTGTGTTTGGGACTCTGTTAGGAAATAAAACAATTGAGTCAGGCAGAACTCCACGCCAAACCTCTTCTGCCTAATATCATCTCCAGTCCTTTAAAAATTCTGCCAAAGTCTTTGGAAATCAGTTGCCCAATACCAGTTTGCAAATAATACTGGCATATTCACTGGAGCAGAGCAGATATTTCAGCAGCTTGCTGAAGGAGTGTTTAGTGCAAAAGAATGTGCCTAGTGCAGGAAGGCAGGTTCACTAGTCACAGCTGGCAGAGGGAGAAAAAGAGCCTTAAGGGAAATAAACCCATCTTTATCTGATTAGGTGCAACAACTCCTTGGAGGAAACTTGCTAGTTTCAGCAGCAACTGGCTTCCACCAGTGGAGAGAGGTGTCACACAATACATCCTATTCCACAGGACATTGCTCACCACAGAATCGCTCTAAAAACTGGGAAATACAGATCATAGTGTATTGCATTTGAATGACACTAGCCCACATCTCCAAAGATGCCTTGTCTACTGAGGAAATCACCTGTTGGGAGGCCAGCAGGTATCCCAGCAGGTAACTCAGACAAAACCTTGCTGGTTTGTTTATTTAAACTCCTAAACATAAAGCTGTTTTGACAGAAGCCCAAGACATACAAAAAGTGTCTGAGCAGCACATTAAAACAAGCCTGAATTTCAAGTTTATAGAGTTTCATTGTAACAGCCTAGTATCAGGAAGGAGTTCTTTGTGGCTGAGTATCAGTGATGGATGAGGGGGAATTTATTAACTGAGATACCATAAGATGCTGCCAGAATTGCATACAACCTTAGCCAGTTAGTTGCCTACTTTCAGAAGTACATTTTTCATAAAAACTAGGATAATTTTCCTCCTGGTTTTACTCAGTTTAGTGTTGAGCAAGGCACTCAGTCTTTAAGGCATAAAACAATAAACATTTTTTCAGCTTGTAAATGCAGCTCATACATGTTAATTATCCCCTTCAATGTCCTCATCTGAAACACTAACAAGAATGAGGCTGTTGGGGGGGGGGATGTGTGTGGGGGTGTGCCTGTCTACATTCCTCAAAACTTACTTTTGGAATATCCTGTGTGTTCTGTTTTTAAGAGGGGTCTGAGCCAAATCACACCACATTAAGTAAAGGCTTGTTGAAGCAAAGGTAAGCATTCCAATTAGTTTCAAGGGCATTTGGATTAGCCTT
>VYZV01026657.1:11168-50392 GCA_013401275.1 Pandion haliaetus | reverse complement strand
AGCAACCAAAAAAAAAAAAAAACCAAACCAAAAAACTGAAGACATTTTAAGTCCAGTTACAAGAGAAATTCAGATATGGTATCATGGTCAAATTCAGATTTTGTCATTACAGCCTGAGGAATTAGCAAAATACAGTAACATTCAACAAGTTGCTGGCTCTCAGTCCAGTATTATTTGCATTATAGATACATAAATATTTTGAAGATAGTTTGTTTAGCCCAGCTCAATCAGAAACCATCCCACTGCAGCCAAAAGAACCAAAAAAAAATAAATGGTGTGAAAAGAGGGTTCTAGACTGGTATGAGGTACTTTCTGGATGAAAGGCACTATGTAAGAGACTTCACTTTTGAAATAATATAGCTATCAGTTACAGTGGACAGCACAAATCCTGTGCTGACACCACACCACCACATGCCCAAGAAAGTAACAATAAAGCTAAGAAAGTCTGCCTCATGAGACTCCAAGAAGAGCAAATGTATATTTTAAATATTTTATTTTCAAGAAAAGGAGGCAAGAAAACACCAATAAATTCTTAAAATAGCACACTGTGCCTCTAATCACTGGCTGCATTGAACCAACACAGCTGCTTCTGCAGAAGGTGGAGGCAAATGTACACTACACAAATTATTATACAGCTAATAAATATGAGCAGGCACTGCACAGCTGCAACATTATCTAAGCTTAGACTTTCATACTTTTAATAATATGTACTTGAAGATGGGGAGGAGAAAACCCTTAGCTACTTACATCTCAAGACATTAACAATTAAATTTACAATTTGAAAGCTATACAAAGAAGACTAATTTTCCAGAAAAAAGAATTTTCCATTTTATTTACCACATCTACTTTTCTCTACTGCGAGACTGAGCTTACAGAAACTTTATAACATTCCAGTCCAATATCAGAAGGGTTCATTTTTAGGCGACATCAGTATTGTTTATGCACAGTAGTAAGGCATACTGTTTTGATTCCCAAATATATATATATACACACACCACTCCAACCACTTCAAAGATAACTAACCAGTTTACTACAGATACTAAGGCAATAATAGAAAGATCAGTGTGTTCTACATTATAGCATCTTCATATTAGCTCCACCTTTCAACTCGCAACTACCAGAAATGCTTTGCTTTGTATCATTAGTAAGTGCATAAAGACAATGAAAAACTAGTATTTTCCTTACTTAAAATCATGAAGCCTTAATGTGCTGGTTTTGGCTCAGATAAAGCTAGTTTTCTTCATAGTAGCTAGTAAGGGGTATGTTTTGGACTTGTGCTGAAAACAGTGCTGATAATTCAGGGATATTTTAGTCACTGCTGAGCAGTGCTTACACAGTGCCAAGGCCTTTTCTGCTTCTCATCCCACCCCACCAGCAAGCAGGCTGGAGGGGCACAAGAAGTTGGGATGGGAATCCAGCTGGGACAGCTGACCCCAACTGACCAAAGGGGTATTCCAGACCATATGATGTCATGCTCAGCATATAGAGCTGGGGGAAGAAGGGGAGACATTCAGAGTGACAGCATTTGTCTTCCCAAGTAACCGTTACACATGATGGAACCCCACTTTCCTGGAGATGGCTGAACACCCGCCTGCCCATGGGAAGTGGTGAATTAATTCCTTGTTTGGCTTCGCTTGTGTGCACAGCTTTTGCTTTACCTGTTAAACTGTCTTTATCTCAACCCAGGAGTTTTCTCACTTTTACCCTTCCAATCTCTCTCCCATCCCACCAGGGCAAGTGAGTAAGCAGCTATGTGGGGCTTAGTTGCTGGCTGGGCTTAAACCACAACACCTAGTTTCAGAGATTACACCCTAGCAGATATTATGGATTTCAGTAGAATCTGTACTTTGAGAACCACTGAAAAAAAATTGCATAAAGACAGCCTAAAAGGAAACTTAAGCACCTGTCATTAGGCATTCTCAGCCAACAACACAGGGAAGAGCTTCAAGTTGCTAACACTTTACACTTCCAGGTTTTTATCAGAAACGTAACACCAAGAAATTCAAAACCTTTTTCACAATGGCTGCCTAACATTGCTTTAAAGATTAACTGAAGTGTTAACATCAAAAGGAAGGGTTTGTCTCACACTACATTATTCCCACTGCATTTAGTGCAACTGACAACTAGATGTTACTGCAACACAAACATGGTTATCTAAGGCTTGATTTCAGCTCCTATGAGTTCCCACCTTGGCAGTTCCACAGAAGACAGTTACATATGCAAGATGCCCACAACTAGCCACAGATCTGAAATAAAAACGTATATACGGAGGAACACTCAGCAGAAGGTTCAGATCCAATCAAGCTGTCACAGGTGATACCACTACTATACAATTCCAGATGAGTTTCAAGAATTATTTAGCTCATATTGGATCTTGTACTGTAATCCTATCGAAAACAAATTAAAGAAATATTCAAGCACTTTGCTTTTAATTAATGTTTATATTTAAAAATTGAGACAGTTTTGCCGTTAAAATGAAGAAGCCTTGGCATAGAGGGGAAGCAATCTTAACTCCCTTCTGCTTGTTCAGTGAATTTAACCTCATTGCACAGGTTTGCGCCCACTTTGAACAACCTTAAAACGTCAACACAAAAATCACTTCTGTAAGCTACATTCTACTGTAACCCCCAAAGCCATGCTGTAATTAAGAAAAGGACTTTCAGGACATGATTTGATGATACAAACCATCAGCAACAGAAACAGCTAAGTCATCCTATTTGTCCACCTTTCCTGTCAGCAATTTCTCATCCTACCCACTCTCTGCCCGCAAATGTATCAACACACTGTTGTTACAGTCAGAATCAGGAGCAAACTCCCATTTAAAAAGAAAAACTTGCTTGCATCTTCTCTAAGCCAGTAAACACCAATTCACTTTGTCTTGTGGCTCCAACTACTATATTGGTCATCATAGCACAAGCTAGGTTCTTGCTTCACTTTTCCTCTCATGATTAATATTTCACTGCTTTCAGGCTGATTAAGAATAGTGAAAGATCAAGGTAGTCCATGAAAATCAGTAGCTACCTGGAAAAATGGCCTTGAAACTTTGTTTATGGCTCCCATGATCAGGTCCACAGAGGACAACAAGGGCCAGCCGAGAACTCAGATCATGAGAAAGGCTCACGGTAACAAGGCAGGTCCAAGGTCAAGCCAAGAATTCAATATGCAGGTCCACTCCAGCAAGGATAACCAAGCTCAGATGCAGGCCAGTGATTGCTAAACAGGTCTACAGGTCAGGAACAGCAAGAAGCAGTTCCAGGCACAAAGACTACCACATCCACAGCTCAGGCAAGGACTAGAGGCCCAGGACTGAGCTTAAATGGGCTCCTGGGCCCATGGGGGGTGTGGTGGTATGGTGGAGTGGATGAAGATCCCAGGTGAGCCTGCCCAGGGCCATTAAAGCCTGCCCTCATGTTCTCACAATTATGAAAATAAGCCCCATCAAGACTCTTATCAGTCTGTCCAGGAACGAAAAGAAATAAATCATGTTAGTAAGACCACCCTAATATTCTGCACCAAAAAAAGCACATTCAGGAGATCATGGCTACTTTTCCTCCACTTGCTCTATGGATAAATAGGTGATTTCCATCTCCACAGTTATTAATCTGAATGGCTCAAAAGCACTACTGTTCTCCCTAAGTATATATATGCATGTGAAATGACTGGCATCTAACTTGGGCTCTCAGGCCCTAACTGAAGGGCTAGAAAAATCAGTAGAAGTCTTTTCATTCACTTCCAATAGTGTGAATCATGCCTCAATATACTAAATGAAGCTAAAAGGAAGAATGGAAGAAAGGGAAGATATGTTGTATAATGTTTTCTTGAGAAACAGCCCTTGAAAATTTCCTAGCATGAGATAAATAAAAAATTGGGGTTTTAACAATGTGGAATTGATTATTCACTGTTGTCCTTTGAAATCAGCACAGACAACATGGTTCTCGGGAGTAACAGGAGTTATTAAAGGAATAACTACAGCAGAGATTAGAGCATGCTGGAGGTGGGTTCAGGAACAACTTAAGATTTTTCACATTTTATTCAGCTCAACCAGATTGAACTGTTTCCAGAACAGCTCTGGATCTAATGGAAAAAATTGTCTGTGACAGTATGCATAAAGATCAATTTATCCCATGTTCATCCCATGTCCCTCAAACAAAGCCAGTTTTCTTCTGTATGAAATAGGATCTCTGTTTGGTCCTTTCTGCTCTCCTGCCAGCGCTCTGACCAATGTGATCTCTGTTATTTTGGGTTTAAAAAACTTAAAACATAAACTCAACACTGGCAGTTCTGAAGTCTGAATTCTGGGGATGGGTAAGACAGTTACCTGAATCACAGGAGCAGGTTAGCATTCATTATCTCATCACATCACTCTCCTAATAAAAAAGCAGAAAACTAGCCTCTTTGGCATGGCAGAACATTTTATCATTCTCCGGGCAAGAGGAGACTGAATTTAGCTGTGTGGCTTCCTGTAATAAAACATAAAAAATTAAATTCCCACGAGTTTCTCACTGATACGTCCTCTAGGCAAAGGAGTTGCAGAGAGCACATGACAAGGCTACCAAACACTAAGATCTCAATTATTCTCAAGAGACAGAAAATGCCTCAAGCCTCATGTGAGGATGAGCTGTTCCCTATCACCTTGTCTGACCCTACTATACCTCTTCTGGCACCGTGAATTCCTAAGGCTCCTTCATCCCACTGGCGCCTCTGATAATCCCTTTTCTTCCAAATGCAATACACAGAGTGCAAAAATTAAGGGTGGCAGCAGCAGTGGATTCTGCCTAGGTGCCATGGGAAGCAAACTGTGGAAAGCAGCTTGCACAGCCTGGAGGCCCAGGCAAGCCTCACAGGCATTGACTCTCAAACCCAAATGTTTCAAAATGCCCCAGATGAATTTCTGTTCCTTCTGGGAACTTTCTGTTCATTTAAACTACCTTTTGCTCTTCTGAAGCCTTAAATAGGCTATAAATCTATTGTTGAGAAACGCTTCCTTCTTCAATTTGGTGTGAAGGTGTCTCCTTACAACCTCATCGTTTGCTTCCATACCTAACAGCAAGGTATACGTGATTACTTGCTGTATTATTTGCATTTAATTTAATTACCTTGAAAAAATAAAGCAAAACCCTCCTGACTGAAAGATCTTCCAACATACATGAACTTTACCCACCCTTACCTAGCTCCTACTTCAGTAATGGGTTTGTATCCTGCATGTCAGCTGCCAGAATGAAAACTTTTACTATTTGTGAAGACATATGGTGTAACACTGGTTCATAATTCTGTGCCCTCAGCTGCACATTGTACCCACAAGGAGAATACTCCTCCAGGTCCATCAGAACATCCTCAGAGAGCTAAGATCTCTGTCTACCTTCAAAAAGGAAATGGAAGACAGTAAGGATGACTATATTCCTAGAGAGTCCAAAACTTTATTAATAGATAGAAAGGTTTGTTAGTCAAGATTTATACATTCACTTTATCTCATTAGATAGGGCAAAAAAGTTTCACTCTATCATTTATATCCCAATGCCAGTGTTATAGGCAGAAAGGGCTTCAAGCAGGTAACTTTTTTCCATTGGATTTTTTAACCATAATTCATAGGACAGTACTGCTGCCAGGCACATGTTTTAATAGAAATGGAAAACAAGTTAGCCTGAGAATGGCCATGTCATTCTGGGTTCAAGTACGTTTAAGTGACATTTCTTCACTGAGTAGTTTTAAAATGAAATCTGACTGTTTGGGGGAAATCGGTAGCCAGCTTCTTTAACTTCTAGTCTACTAACTTGAGCATAGTACTATATGGAGATGTATTTGTACCTTCCAGTAAGTGGTGAAATCATGGAATTTTTTATATAGAAGAATTTTTATATTAATTCTAAATGAGATAGGAGCATGCAAAGATATTTTGAGAAATAAAATCCATTAGATGAAGGAGCAGTTCTCCCACAACATGCAAACATTTAAATAACCTTAACTGACATTCTTGTCTCAGCTCAGATTGGATCCTCTATCTTTCTGCATTCTCCTTGTTGCAAGGATTCATTTACTTAGGAATTTTATTTACAGTCCAATAAATATTTACTGTACTGGAAGCTAAAATACACCCAGATTAGTGTGCTGTGCTAAATAACGGTCAATATCCTTGTTGTTTTCAAAGACCAGTGTCCAAACAAAAGGACTGCAGAGTTAAGTTGAAGACACACTTATAACAATGTAGTTATGTGGAAGAAGGAAACTTAGAGAAAAAACCTTCCTGCAGAAATTTTGATAGTGAAAAAGGTAACTTAAGTCCACCTACCCAAGACAGTGTTAGATAATTGGAGGCAAGGGAAGGAAAAAAAACCCAAAACCCAACACCCAGAAAAAAAACTTGCTTTTCTTGTTCCAAGGCATTCCAAAACCATGCATCCTTGGAACAGTCCAAATAACAAATCCCCCTTGTACAAAGCTTTTCTGGCACCCTGGTCCAGATCTACTCCTGCTCTCTCAGCTACTGCTGCACTCACGTTCTTTTAACCCCTCACATTGCTAAACATATAACTTCCATTTACAAAAGCAAAATCTTGTTTACACAAGTTTTTTCTACCTGCTGGAATGTGTCAGGGCCCTGAGAGCACCAACAGGTCCTAATTGCCCTCATCAACATCATCTGGGTCTCCACCCACGCACTGTTGTCCCACTGGCCCAGGAACTGCATTTAAGCTCCAGACCTTGCTCTGAGTCCTTGTCTGAGCTGTATGCAGTCTAGTGCTTTACTGTGTCTGTCTTGCTTTCAGCCTTACCTTACTGCTTGGGATTTGTGCTGTAACCACCAGGTCTGCTCTGTTCTTTTGTTCAGGTACTGGAGAACTGCAGCTTTTGCTGGGAAGGGTGCTGCTTGCTACCTGCTCCCCTTCCCTTGCAGAACATTTCTTTCTTGCCTCTCCCTGATAGTGTGCTTGGTGAGTAATGTTTAAGAAAAGCAAGTTGGTTTAAATAGATCAAGCTGAAAAACAATGAAACTCTCCCAGAGGAAGGGGGGCTGAGGAAAGCTGTAACTGCAAATCTCTTCAGGCAACCTGAGCAGTCAGAAGGAAGAACCTAGTCAGGGTCTCCAGTTCACTTACTGCTGGAGCTAAAGCCACAGCTGGAATCCTGCAGTGGGCTCTGCTCTATGTAATTGATGTTTTCAGCTACCCAAGGTGCATGCCTGCTGATGGCTTTTGATAGGTAGCAGTTACTTATAAAACAAGTTGAATCTAAACAGTAGATAGAGTTTCTAGATCCTTTGGGAAACCTCTATTTTGCTATGTGTCTATGTTGCTCAGTTTGGCCCTTTTCTGTTCGTACACACAATGTAAGCTTTTAAGTGTCACTGTCTTTACTTATTTGTAATATGTATGGAACTAATAGTCTGCGTCCCAAACCATGTCTAAAATGTCACTTACAAACATGAAAGATGCAGTTATTCATTGCATACCTTATTCTTTAACTCTCATCCTTGTGAGCATTCTCAAAAAATCACCTTCCAGCACTGTTTTATCAAATTCAATTGCTTTCTGCAAGTCAGAACCTAAAGGATATAAAGGGATAGCGTTCTGTAATCCTAGTAACTCCTATACTCTGATCTTTGGCCCAGAAGCAGATTAGGGCTATGTGTTCTAGATGTCATAGATTCATTACCTAGGCTTAAACTCCTAGTTTATATTTTAAGTATGTAGCTTCTTGCAGACAACAGGCAAACTAAAATCAAACCTGTCCAAAGAAGCTTAAATAAGCCTGCCCATAGATGTACTTTGTTACTGGTGCTTACAGCTCATGGCATGAATTTAGCATGTTAAATATACAAGTGGTCTTGGTCACTTGCCAGAGCAGGCTTTTTCCATCCAATATGATATGCACAGGATACCACAAAGACTTAAGTATATGCTGGTTTCAAAGTAAAACACTGCAAAATCCCAACAGGAATAAAAAGGTCAGTTCTAATCTAAATAACATCAGTGATAATCTAGAACAGTCACAGTGTGTTTACTGGAGATTGAAAAATAATGTAATGATATACCAAATTTCACTCCAAGAATTTCTGTACCATAATTTCTTGTGGTTTCTGAAAGTTGTCTTCAGATCCTCTGTCCAGAGTCTACTGAGAAACCAGAATAGGAATCGGTGATTCACTCCCAGTTCCAAGAACCTACCCACATACTGTTTCTAGGTAATCAATATATAGAAAATAAAGCATCATCCACAGGAAAGAAGAGAAACTGAGAACACTGTGACCCACACAGTGACTGAAAGAAATAGGATTGCTCATTCCAGAGAGGAAGGGGCTAAGCCATGACAATGAATTTAAAAACATAAAAGGCTGCTGCAGAACTCTGTGCAGACGGGATAGAGCAGCATGCAGTGCTGTAAAGTTAAAGCAAAGAAGACTGAAGCGGGGCATTTGGGAGAACCTTCTCAGAAAGCAGTCACCAATGTAATAGATGGCCTGGAACAAACTGCCTGAGGAGGCCTTGGAGTTCCTATCCCAGAGGACTTCTGAAAACAGGTTGTATAAACATCTTCAGTGGAAGACACACCTATTGAGCTGACTTGGAATATGTGGATGGATCAACCTCCAGACTGCTGCTCTAAAGCCTACTTAGGGGGGGGAATGTCAGGTGCTGGGATCAAATAATGAGAAACAGATATTTTCTGATTTTGTTCTGTGACTATATTGCTACTTTAATAGCAGACCTGCTTCTCTGAACTTTTCAGTCCAGGTATTGTCCTTTATACTAGTGACACTGGCATCAGTATCCTGGTAACTCTCTACAAAGAAGCCATCATCTCACCCTTGTGATCATGTTTTGTGTTGAGTAATGACAGTATCTTAGTAACCAAGTGACAGCAACTTTCAAAATTGCAGATAGGTACAGAAGTCTCATAGAGGCTTCAGTAAATTTCCAATTCTTTACATTAATCGTGAATCTTAGTTGCAGAACACAAAACAGTCCCTTACCATCACTTTAAACATCAGTTGCATTTGCTGAATATGAGGCTATCTGATTGGATGTTAATAGAAAGAAGTAACAGTTTTTGCATGCTTTTGGTGTTTTTTGTCACTGGTAAGCCACATTCCCAGTATCCATACAATGTTATACAGGTAATTATTCTCAAGCATGGAGTGTATCTTGAGAAAGAGAAATAACTGTGTTTGACAGCTTTTGAGAGTAGCCTATAATCAATGACATGTCATGCAGAGATGGATCTGGAAATGTACACAAGCAGTTCTGACCTTCCTATAGACAAACCTGGTTTAAGAAGATTAGGAAGGTGCCTTGTGGGCCCACCTCTATGTCAGTCCAAGATAACTACAGTGGCAGAAACAGCACAGCCAGTATAAATCTACTACGGCTTCTTGGTTTGGTTCTACATTCTGCTCCTTCAACTTTTACTGAAGCAGATGTTGATTGGGAACTGACAGAAAAGAATAAGCAGGTAGGAGAGAGAGCCATAAAAAGGGACAAGCCAACATAGGCAGGGAAGACTTCAAAAGAAATAACCTTCCATAAATGTCTCTATTGCCCAGGGAAAAGGAAGACATCATCTCGGAATTCAATTGCAGGATGAGTCTTGGCGAGAGCTTAGCTATTGTATTTGTCCTGCAGCAAGAATAACCTAGAGATAAGTCTAAACCCAAAGTGAGCTCTTGGACAAGCAGGACAATGATCTCCACAGGGACTTAGATAAAATGACTTGCAGAAGTGGGGAGAAAGTTGAGCCCTGCTTTTACTGTGAAGGTTGCTGAACACTGGAATAGGTTGCACAGAGTTGTAGAGTCTCCATTCTTGGATATATTTAAAACCTAAGTGGACATGGCCCTGGGCAACCTGCTCTACCTGATGCTGCTTTAAGCAGGGGAGGTGGACTAGATGGTCTCCAGAGGTCCCTTTCAACCTCAACTATTCTGTTCAGCCATGCTGAATTTAACACCATGTTAAATTATCTACAAGTATAAATTTTAGCCAAGGCGCTCTTCTGCATAGAAAACAAAAATAAAAAGGTAGATTTCCTAGTCTTCAACAAGTGATGGTGGATAATTTTGTATATGAATCATAGCAAAAAATGTGGCAGAAAAGAGGCATTTGAGCCTCCCACATACAGAAAACTGTAGAGAGGATTTGGAAAAACTTCCAAAGACACACCAAGGCGAATGATCAGAGGGAGGGCAGACAACCAGGAAATCACTGGAGTCAAGGGAGCAGGAAGTTTCAAAACTGTGCGTCAGCATGGTCAGGGATCATGAGGATGAAGTACCACTCTTGACTCTGAGTGTTCATTATAGACTTTGGCAAGAACAACTATCGACTCAGGAAATAGCTCACATTTTTTGCTTTACTTAAGTGTTAACCAAAATACTGAAGCAATGCTTTGTTGTTTCGTTGTTTGTTTTTTTTTTTTTAATCACTAATCATCTTTTATAGCTCAAATTATTAATACACACATGAGTTTCTGGATAAAGTTTCTGAAAGCACACAAGTCCCCTGGATGCTTCTAAAAAAGCTCATTTCCATTGCTTTGCACCGTCAGTATTGCAGACAGCTGAATGCTTAATCTGGTTCAGACATTCCTGGCTAACTGAAACCGAGATTGCAGCACATCTCTGGTGCAACTCACTTGAAAACACCAACAGGTTTTTGCACTTATTCCCACTCTTGACTAAATCTTACTCTTACTGCTGCTGTCCAGTCTGTGCTGCTAATGGTTTGCTGTCCTTCACAGCTGAAGGACAGTTACATCAGGGACTCCACAGTATTTGCCTGCTAGTATCAGGTGGGAATTTATCCAAGGTGCTTGGTTTCTTAAATAATTAGGAACAGAACAGACTATACTGGAACAATATAAAGGACTTTTAATGTCAGGGACAAGTGCCAAAATCACTCTGGAGGACTCATGTTAAGATTTCCTGGGACGGTTTGGTTTTATTTATTAACTGTAGGATTTTTTTCCTCATGCCAACGCTGTTCTGTGATCATAATATGTAAAAACCTACTATCTAAAATCTGGTGAAGTTCCAGGAAAGAGTTATACAAGTTCCATGTATAAAGTGATGATGGAAATAATTCAGTCCTGCTCTAAAAATTGTTCAGCTAGCACAGAATTCAGCAGGATCCATAATGATCGGAGGTTTACCCTCCATATCCATTGCAGAACTGTAACTGGTATGGGCAGATCCACATGTTCGTTAGACATTGATGTTTATACTTTCTTTATTTGTGCTGGTAGCTCAGTTTGATAAATAGCTTGGACCGGCTTTTCAGAGAGCCTGAGGACTCACAACACCAAACAGCTGCAAACTGTTAGTTACCAAGAGAAGAGAGAGCTTGTGACTTCTCTTGAAAAGAAGAGCTAAGGATCCAGTAATCCAGAAGTTCCTGTTAAAAAATATGGCTTAAAGATGTAAAGCAGCAGTTAATATAATCAGTCATGTGAAGAGTGCCTTGCCCAGAGGACTGAGCACGGGGTGCAGAAAGGCCCAGAGTAGCTTTGGTATTGCTTAGTCTCAGGAGCTCAGGTCTTGATCTCACAATGCACCTCCTGAATTCTACAACCCTCTTTAGGCAGACTAAGAACACACTCAAATAACCTACTAGACTGTAGCCAGAATGTACAGCACCATGTAATCAAGCCCAGAAATTTACTTTAATACTAACCTGGCTCAGCTGTGATTGGAAATAATCTCTGTGTAAACACTGTTCAGAAATGGCTTGGACACTGACCCTGCTAGCTGTTTGGCAGAGATGAGACCCTTTTTTTCTACACAACCCCTTTCATTTCAGTGAGGCTTTGCCACTTATGTTTCCCATAACCCAAATTCTGGTTTTAAATCCTTCTTGCGTTGCTCTCTGGGAATGAAGGAGGGTAACAAAACTCTTCTTTGTTGCAGCTGTGCTATGTTTTTGTCAGGCTTCTTCAGAACAGTGGGGTCTTGCACTGCCTCCCCTAGGTCTGTGCATCCTGACTGACATTAATGCAGTCTTTTAACATTTTGAAAATCATGATTGCTGGGTCCCTGTTCTTTTTTCTTTGCTTATCCCTTGATCATTGTTCTTACAGGATTATGCCTGGGAACAGAGAGATCTGGTGCTGTGCTTAATTCTTGTTCTTTTTAATGGACAAAGGCCATTCATTATGCTTTTCTATTAAGAAAGTTCACTACATTTCCAAACACTCTCTAAAACCATGATTAAATTGATAAATAACCCCTGATAATGCTCCAACGTGCAATGGGCTCACTTCTTTTAGGATTGCATAAAAATGCTTATTTACAGATTTGAGTTTGAAGTTAGTAATGAATGTTTCTGCTTAAGTAAGGCAAAAACCAGTCCTGGCAGAATACCACCTTTCTTCCAGGTTCAATAGTCAGCACAGGGTAAAACATTGGGTGGAATTACTTCTCATCTTGACAAGCATCCTGAAAAAACTTTCAGTCGGCTGATGCTATTGAGTCAGCATCACCAGATCTGACACTATGTTTTGGACTCTTCTATCCCACCTCACTTCAGAGTGGTGCTGAAATGTTGCAGGGATCTATAAGGTGATCAATGGTGTGAAATAGGTAAGTATTCTTAAACAACTAAGTATTATTAAGGCATAATACATAAGGAGTAACTGAATTACAAATTTATGGCACATGAGCTGTTTTTTATTAATACATTATTTGATACTTCATGTGTACACTGAGAAAGAGGTCCTTTTGCATTATTTATAGTAAGTAATTTTCACATTCAGAATTGTTTGATTTGAAATGTGAAATATTGCATGGATAGCTTTTCTTTAATATTTTTTTACATTGCTTGAAAGAATGTCACCAGTTTGTCCTGAACTGCTTTACTTGTCCCATTTACTGCTGTTGTGCATTTATAAACAGGTACAGCAAATAATTTGTATGTGGAAAGGACCCACTTGTGACACTTGCCTGAAACACTGGAAAATAAAACTGATGCTCTTCCAGGTTACATTTGCTATTTTGCACAACTACTTTAGACCTAATAATTTTTCTGCAGAAAATGCAGTTTTCTATGTAGCAGATATAGTTTGGCTACATCTGAAAATGCTAATGTATTAAACCTAAAATGATTCAAGCACCAGAGGTATGATGAATTTCCACCAAATCCAAGACAGGTCTACCTGAATTCCTGCCTACAGGCCTGGTCCAGTACTCCAGGATTGGGTCTATTTCCCATCCTTTTCCCAGCAAACTGTTCACCTCTGTGGTACACTTCTAGATGTGCTCCAAATCAGTGTCTCCAAAACAGACCTGCCAAGTGGACTCACCCCAACATTGTGACCTAAACTGCTCCAGAATAAGGCACCAAGTATGTGCATGACTCCCCTGGTTCCTTAGCAGGCCAAGCAGCCCCAGGACTTTGTCCTACACAGCATGGGCATATCAGCTATGGGGAACACCACCAGCCCCACAGGGCACATGCTTGATGATCTCTGCCATGGAACCAGGAGCTTGAGCCTTTTGGGTGCCCTGTTTCCAATGAGACACAAGCTTGGGCTGACTTCTCTGTAAAACTGATTCTTGTCTATTCTGTGAGTGTTAAGAGTGAAAGACATGATGTGAAAATAGCTGCCTGTATTATATCTCTCTGTGAGTTTCCTATCAACCTGTGAACTGTCAAGACCAAGTTCTTCAAATAGCTGCAGAATTCCAGGAGTATGAGTTCTGTACATATAACTCATCTGGTGCTTTTGCTCTGTTTCTAAGAAATAAACATTTCCCTGAAATCCCAATATTTCTTATGAACTAGAAATCCTTTTGGTCAGACCTATCAGCCACATGGCAACATTTATCCAAATAATGCAGCAGTGACCTCTGCTGCATGGCTGATGTTATTTCATACTAGTTCTGTTAAATTAAACCTGCTGTTAATACTCTTTCAGATAAGTTAGAACACTTTTTTTCAAAAGCAAGTATTCTTGCCTCAAGGTAAGAGCGTTCCTCTTTATGCTAACAGGAGGGCTTCAAGCCATGGATTATTTTTCAAGTTACTGGCATGAACATACCACAACTATGTTTTAATACTTTCACTGATTACCAAAAACAGTATTACATGAACCTTGAACTACTGTCATAAAAATATTCCTGTTAATTTTACTGGGAAGAAAACTGAGGCACAACCCACTGGGTGACTTGCCTGCAGTCACACCCAAAAATCAATGGCAGAGGCATCAAGTTCAGGGGAAATCATGATTTCAAGCCCTGTTCTTTAATCACAAGATCATCTCTCCCTTTCCTGTGCAGGATCAGCAGAATATCAACCAACTGTAAATGGCATGTATCATGCCTTTACATTACACACCACGCTACCCATGTGACAAGGAAAAGCAATACAAACTAGAAAAAAGACAGGATGCTTGTTTTCAGCTCTTGACTCTATTTGATCATATGAGAGCACAAATCCCATAAAGCAGTCATATGCCTCTTGATTTGATCTTAATGAAGTACTGATCAACCATAAATTCCACTAAGTCAGCAGGAGCAACGTGTAAAACACTCTGTCCTTCCCCTTTCCTCCCACCACTAACCTTTCTTCTCTCTCCACTCAGTCCTCCAAGTGACCAGGGCCTGTCCCTATACTGCAGATGTAAGGAATTTGAGTCTGGCCCCTGCAACAGTCCAGCATTAGTGCACACTGCCCAGTCCAAAAAAGTTAAAGCTGGCATGGTACAAAGCTGTGTGATCCCATGCTGCCTCTGTCTGGTGAAACAAGGCTGAGCAAGCAGCAAACTTAAACCATCCAGTCATAAGCAGAAAGCTTTCTGGCAAGTTGTGAAGTTATTACTCATTTACTACTGCCAGTGACATCCAATTCAGCTGATAACAGGAGTAAAAGGATTTTTCAAAATTTGAATATTGTATGTGCAAAGGCAAAGGACAGTGAGTAAGTGCGGCAAGCTGGCTTGCTGGGGTTATCAGTGAAACAGTGATGTCAGCTGTGGATCACCTATGGATTTCCTCAGGAGAGTATTGGAGGGTGGGATTTATGAAATATGAGGGCTCTGACTTCTCAGCTTAGACTACTGAGCATCCAGGACTGCTATAGAGTTCCCTATTTATACATCGGTCTCAGGAAATCATGGAGAAAATACAAGGGTTTTAAAAGAATATAAAATGAAAGCTAGTGCAATATACTGTACTGCTGACCAAATGCAGCTGTTCTCAAAACATTTAACACAAAGTCCAGAAGTCCTGCTGAGAAGAAGCAAAACCAGAGGCCTTAAAAAGAATATACTGAGTGACATGCAAAAAGACCCCAGTCATCCTGCACAGAGCTAAAAGGCATGTAGATACGTCTAATCATATGGGCTTGGCTACAGTCAACAGCCACGGTGATGACAATTTAAAAAGCAAATGAACCCTCATCTATCCCAGTAGCTTGGTTTTAGATAATCTGGTTCTATTTTTGTCAGTGCTATGCATACACACATGTCCATGCTGTCTCAAATTGTAAGACTTCCTATATATGATCTAGCTTGATCCCCTAGCTCCTATATTGTAGGTGAAAACTTTCCCTGAATAACATATCTCTTCTAAAAAGTACCTAGTTATTGTCTAAATAAATCAAATGGCAGATACTATACTCCTGTGCCTGTTCGGTTTTTTTCCCCCTCATCAGTCACACCCAGTGTGAAAAAGGTGTGCCTGTATTTCACACTGCCTGTTTCTGTCTCTAGCCATTTGTTCATTACTGTGTCCTCACTCTTTCTGTAAAAGCATCTCTGCCTTATTTTCCCTCCTCATGGAAGAACTTAAAACCTGTAAGCAAGTTATTTCTCAGTGTCTTTTTGATAAATGAAATGTACAATATTCTCTAATGTCTTGCTGTGAGGTGCTGTTGCCAATCTTCAAGTTTTCTGGCAAATCATTCTTTGCTCTTTCCAGTTTTTCAACATTCTTTTCAGAGACGTACTGGAGCTGTGTGTGGATTTCCACCTCACTGGTGCCTCCATACAAACCTTACTGCACTGTTTCTATCTCCCCTGCTCCCATTTCAGTTTTGGAGGTACTACTTTCCAGGAATAGTCTTATTGTGTCTAAGATGGCTCACTTTTTTTTTTGCTCCATGATGCATTAGCTTCAGCCCTACCTTTATGAAGAATGCATTTTGCTGGAATGAGCCCAGCAAGCAAACTAGCTCTCTTCCAAATTGCATTTTAATATTCTACCATTTTTTGCATTTACTCTCAGATTAGATAAGGATATTAGGTCCTTTACAAACCACTGTGAAGCCCTACTAGTGATAAATCTAATAAATGGCAGTTCTCTCCAACAACTTTCTTAGATTTTCCTGTAAACTAGCTCATCATCAGCTTCATGTCTGCTTAACATTTGTACAGTTTACTTTTGTAAGACTTATTTGAAATGTCATGGCATACTAAAGCTTTTAACAAAACTGTTTGTTATATCTAGGCAGCTATCTTCTGAACTTGTAATCTCAAAGAATAGTTTTCTCAGAAATAAATATTTCCTATCAAAATATGTTAGCTGACATTATATTCTGATTACTTCTCAACTGAATCTTTTCCATGCTTTTCTATGATTTTGCTCAAAACTAATGTCAAGCAAACTCATCTGCAGTTACTACTTCATTTCTTCTTTGAATCCTGGTAACCAGGATTCACCTTTTGTAAATCCTGGCGCTAGTGCTCTTCTGGTTTAATAAAATTCTGCCAGTTTTACAAAACATTTAATGCCTGCAATATATTTCATGTTTGAGCCAAGTAATAATCTGGGTTCATGCACTTAGAATGCTTTGCACTTCTGCCATATTGGCACTAAATTTGTAACATTCCTTGGAGCTATGTGTAAAAATATCCCAGAAAGCTCGGATAAATAGATTATCTCAAGGATACCACACAAATACATACTCTGTACCAGTAAGTACATACATTCACTTAGCATTCCTGAATGTTGTCCTCTAAATGAGATTCCAATGTGCCTGCAAAGCTTGCTAGATCCATGGAAGGATCTCCTATGTGTCAGTGTGGTGTCCATAGCAGCTATTGTGATACCATCTCTCCTCTGGGAGTAATACGTAAATTGGTGGCTTTTCAGCTTATTATATCTTTCACCTATGAGCTCAGTAAGTTTTATCTGCTTGACTTTTGAAACAAGAAAAAAAATACACTAAATCTTTCTGCAGATAAAAGATTATGACCTTTACTCTAAGTTTTGGCAAAACTGAGTATCTGGAGACAAGAGATCTCTTCAGCGGCTTTTTTTGAGAACTTTTGGTTGCAAATGATTCATAATCAAATGAAAAATATTTCTTGCAGCTCACATTGTTTAATAGTCTCTATGGTTACTTTAAGATTAAAGTTTTTTAATCCTCAGTTTATACAAGCAATCAGATTCTTGCTTTTGTCATCAATACACAATAATTGATTTATACAGAGTTTTTAGTACTGATTTCTGAATTACAAATAATTTTACCACCACCATCTAAGAACAAGCTGTTGCCATTGCTAAAATGAGACAGGCCTGTTCTTTTCCTTCTAACGTTTTTTTTTAGTTTTACACCCTGGACCACATGAAGTAATATACCACCTTCATCCTCAGTTTCCAACTTAGCCATTCATGTTCAAGCTGCCCTCTCCAGCAGTCCCATCCAATCCTCTAGCACATTGGGTTTATTTTAACCAACCTGAACGTAGTCCTTCCAGTTCAAGGCATAGCTGAGTCCTCAAGATGATCACCACCTCTGTTGTGGGCACACTGGGGTAATTTCCATCCTACACTGAACAGTGCATTTCACCTGTGAGATTAGCATAAATAAATGAGTAAAAGCTGGAGAGAGCATTAAAAGTCTGTTGTATCATTCAGAGAAGGGAAAGAAACATTCTGTCATGGTTTAACCCCAGCCAGCAACTAAGCACCACGCAGCTGCTCACTCACTTCCCCTCCCCACCCAGTGGCATGGGGGAGAAAATTGAGAAAAGAACTAAAACTCGTGGGTTGAGGTAAGAACGGTTTAATACAACAGAAAAGAAGAAACTAATAACGATAATGACAACACTAATAAAATGACAATAGTAATAATAAAAGGATTGGAATATACAAGTGATGCACAATGCAATTACTCACCACCTGCCAACCGATGCCCCATTAGTCCCTGAGTGGCAATCCCCCACCCCTCCACTCCCACCAGTTTATATACATCACATGGTATGGAATACTCTGTTGGCCACTTTGGGTCAGCTGTCCTGGCTGTGTCCTCTCCCAACTTCTTGTGCCCCTCCAGCCTTCTTGCTGGCTGGGAATGAGAAGCTGAAAAATCCTTGACTTTAGACTAAACATTACTTAGCAACAACTGAAAACATCAGTGTGTTATCAACCTTCTTCTTATACCTAGCTCAAAAACATAGCACTATACCAGCTACCAGGAAGACAATTAACTCTATTGCAGCTGCAACCAGGACACATTCTCATCACAATCCTCCACAAACTAAAAAGCTGAACCTTTCTCTTTGTCGGTCCCAGAGTTTCACAGTCCCCTAAGGCTCCTACTGTTTGTGCAGCCCTTTGTCCACACCCACCACCCTCCCAGATGCCTGCTGGAATCCTCTAACCTTTCTGCCTCCTACAGCCTTAAAAAATTACCTCTTCTGACCTTAGAATTGGAGGCTTCTGCTCCCTTCCTCACTTACCAACTCTGCTGTAAGCTCAAAATCCAGTCCACATGCACACCTCTGCTTAAATATCTCCGTATCTTCTTGTTTACCATGTAACTCTTGTTCCCCTAGAAATCTCACTGTTGTTACCGCTATTTTTGGTAATGTCTTCCACCTCAAACATTTGTATATCTCTATCATTTCACCTTCTACCTATTTGTTCAGCACTGCTACAGCAACTCTCTGATCTATGATCAGCGCTTCTTTGTGTTAAGCACTATAAATGCACATCAGCCTTCCTTCAGCCACAGCTTACAATCCTCCCAAGCAATGCGGTAAAACAAGAGGTGAGAAAGAAAACCTGTGGAAAAGGCAGCAAGAGAAAATAGCAGCTACGCAATACAGCCCAGCAAGGGAGACAATATTCCTAACATACGAACTGTCTGTTTCAGGGTCAGAAACAAACGAATGGTTTTCCACCCTATTTTTTTAAACTGTAATATTCCTTATTTTCTGCCTTACATATGCAACACTGCTAAGCAACTTGAGGTTAAACTTGCAAGCAGAACTTATAAAAATGAAAAGCAATTATGTTACCGTATGCTGAAAGGGACAGTTTTCCCTCTAAAGTGAATCTAAAAATAGCTGCCAGATTCTCAGAATGAAAGTGGATGTTTTGCAAGTATGACTACAAAAATTTACCAGAAAACCCCACTGATGAAATAGCAGGAAAAAAACCCAACCACATTTTTCCCAGTGCTGAAAGGATAAGAGAGAGAAATGTGGTAGCTGGACAAAATTAAATTATGTCGAGGTGCAAGAAGGTAAAATAAAAATAGATTTTCTTTAATACCTTTTTATTCTTGTGGATACAGTGCTGTGAACTCAGTGTCTTTAAAAATAAGCTAAGTTTTTCAATTCTCACATTTGAATGCTCAAACTAGCACGTGACCTCATGAAACCAAAGCATCGTTGTCTTCGCGATTCAGCATATACACTGATTTTTCAAAGCATGCATAGTATTTTCTTGGAAGACAAAAGAGAGCAGCAACCTTTCAGCAGTATGTAATAAGTTACAACATTAATATAGTATATTGACATGACAAGAATAATTTAATTTTTAACATCTTTATTCACCTTTAGGTATTTCATTATCCTCATCTTGTACATGGAGTACTTAGCTTCTACCGCCACAAGTCAAGCAGTAGTCAGTAGATGGTTGTGAGTGGTCACTGTATGACCGCATAGAAAGCTTCACAAACAGGGTAATCCTTCTCCATCTGCCAAGCAGCACTGAGGCCTGAAGACAGTTTTTGTAAAAAGTCACACACAGTGTTTTCTGAACACCATTCTTATGGCAAACCTGATTATAGTCATGACCTTTGTGATTTTACATACTGACCAGACCTACTATCATGCACAAGAACAAAGCCTTCATCTTCTGAAGTCTCTAGCAGACTGCAATGTGTTAACTCCTAGTTTAGGAAAAAGCTAGCTCATATGAAGCCTATTAGAAACTATTTAGAGAAACTTGTTTTCTTCTGATACTTCCCTCATGGCTTTCCACCTGCTGATGAAGTCCCTCTAAATAAATCATGACTTTTCTCTGGAAGGATACCACAGACAGGAAACTTGCAATGTCAGTGAAACAGTCCCTGTGCTAAAAGAATCAAAACTTATTCACCAGTCTGTCAAAACATGTTTTTTTGGGAGTATCACCAAAAAGAGAAGGGAGAAGACACTTAGAGCACTAAAATTAGACTTTTACAGAAGAGATAACAATGTTAAATTCTGTAGCTTTGGCCAATAACTAATCAGAACTGCACAAAAGCAGCATTACAGCATACAATACTATTAAAATTATTCTTCTTAAGATTAGTGTTAGACATTCAGAAACAGATCCTACCAAAGCCTACCAAACAACTATGCATTAAAAATTCATTATAGCCTAACAAATCCACATTAAACCCTTTAATACAAACTCTGGACTTTCAAAGGTCCTACATATAAGGGAAGGTAGGCTATGACAACTGGAATTTATCTCCTGTTGGGGCCCTGAGAGCACCAACAGTCCCTAATTGTCCTCATCAGCATCATCTGGGACCTCCACCCCCGTGCTGTCTGCCGGTTGGCCCACGAACTGCATTTAAGCTCAGGCCCTGGGTGGTGTTTCTACTCTGGGCTACCTTGTTGGTGTATTTGGGTTCAGCCTGGTACATTAGTGATTGGGATTTGCATTTAGACCTGCTGCTTTGCTTGGGACTTGCATATTGACTACTAGGCTTACTCTATTCTGTGCCACTTGCTTTGGTACTGTAGTCTTTGCTGGTGAGGACCTCATCCTTGGCTGCATCCTGTTCCCTATGGCTCCTGCTCACCTTCCTCTGCAGAGCAGCCCACTCTTGTAGGTCTCTGATACAAATAAACAAGAACATTGACTAACATGAGCAACACAGTAACTTTCTTTTGGTTAAACAAACATTTTAATAGATATAGAGTAACATCAATATGGGATAAATCATTATGGTAGCCTTTCTCTTACAGTTTATTTTTGTTTCTCTGTGAACAAAAGAAGTAGAGCCAAGCCCATGTGAAGTTAGGTGAGACAAAGAGCAGCTGGGATAGAATAAAAAACTTATTTGAATTATAAGTAGTTGCAGTGGTGTTGAAACTAATATGGCATGATTTTCTGAAGACTTGCATCTTGCGGTTAATTTTTTTCATTCAGGTAGGTTGAAGCTGCAGCATGAATCTAGTGACAAGTAGATGCTTCTAGAGTTTCATAAGAACTTACCTCTTGCTGTAGCACTGCTGATTCATCTTCATGTATGTGCTCTCTCTTTCTCTCTTCTACCAAGCTCCTTATGTTCAAACAGCTTTGGGAAGCCAGTATCTTTGGGAATCTTCTTCATGAGTAAAACACAGTTCAGGCTTTTTAAATTATTACAATATTATGGAAAGGGTACAGATTGAGATGTGCTATGATGGCTTTAGCATTGTGTTCCTTGTAGACCAAGCTAGGAAGCTCATGAACTCTTGCTTGTGAATTCTGAAAATTCAATTGTATTTGGAATTGCTATTAATAAACTGTGACATATAATGGTAGGACTTAATATTTCTATAACTGTTGTCAGGCTTTCTGATTGCTTAATTCACTTTTATTTCCATCTATGTTATGCTTGTAACACATGTATCACAACGTGACACTGCAGAGAGACTCAGCTACACTTCTTGAAAGCATCAGGAACTGAGTTTTTACAGTTACAGGAGCATAGTGAAGTTGCTAGTTGTGCTATATCTGATCTGACTTAACAGTGCAGTTCCAATGATCTTTGATTCTATTAAAGATACAGAACAGGAAAGTTAAGCAGCTGCTCTCTGCAGGCAAGCAAGAAAAGGCAATGATGAAACTTATATGAGCCTCTGACCCCAACTACCTCATGACATTGTGGGGAGGGAGAAAAACTAAGAAAAAACCCTTAGATAACCAAAATTAAGGTTATCTGATGAAGACACATGTAACAACTCAAATTAGGTTGGCAGGCCCAATTTACCTATTTATTATGTATTAATGACAACAGGTATTATACATAATTTAAAAATTAAACATTCAGAAACTGATAAAGTTTAGCTGAACCTTTCCAAGCTAACTGTCTGTATCCTACTCTACAGTCTAGAGAAAATAAGCACAGAAAAAGAATATATTTTTTTCTAGACAATACCATGTCACAGGAAAAGTCAAAAGCACAAGACTAGATAAAATTTAGGATGCTAGTACAATACTTTAAAAATATGTATGTGGCCATAATATATAATATTTAGTAACTAATAATGTATTTTTGAGTTTGATCTTTCTGATGGCTCCACTTTCTAATGTTTAAGCAAGACAGCAGCTAGTGATGCAAGTGCATATACAAACCTGAGCCAGTTGTGGAAATCCCCTTTTTAGATGATGCTAATAGTCTTTAGACTCAAGACTAGAAGGCAGACATTTAAAAAAAAAACAAAAAACAAAAAACAAAAAACCCCAAACCCCTTAGTTGCTTAATGAAGAATATGCCCATATTTATTTCATTATCTTTATTACAATGTTGTTTGCAGGTATCATGCTTCATGTGGGAAGTAACAACAGACAGGTTTCTGGAAACAGGCAGTCTGAGCAAAAGCAAGCGATTTAAGCAGTGCTATTTTTCTTGCTAGTAGATTTGAATGTTGTACATATAAAACTACCTGTAGAGAAAATAATCTCAAATGGTCCTCCCGTCCTCTTGATGCCTCTTGAGATAAATTTCATCTCCACCACCTTTCTTACCTGAATGTGTACATAGCTAACCAGACTCACTAGAAGTCCCTCATCTTATATAATAAAATGCACCAGATTGTAGCAATTGTTTTCCACATCAAGATATAAAATATTTGACACCTTTGTGTGGCAGCCCTAGCAAAAGAGTAAAAAAAACCCCACAGTTTACTCTTCTTAGTGGAGACTTTAATAGAATCATAGAATGTTTGGGTTGGAAGGGACCTTTAAAGGTCACCTAGTCCAAGACCCCCTGCAATGAGCGGGGACATCTTCAACTAGATCAGGTTGCTCAGAGGCCTGTCCAACCTGACCTTTTTCAAAAGTTCAAAGCTAATAATGTTAAGCAGTGAAAAATGTTTGATGTTGCCTTTTTAGACCTATGTTTCAGAGTTACTTTGCACAAAGTTTTTTTAAACTGTAATCAAGCTGTGCTTATAGGACCATGTCCAGCTGGGTTTTAAATATCTTTAAGGATGGAGACTTCAACCTCTCTGGGCAACCTGTTCCAGTGTTCAATCACCTTTATAGTGTTTTCCTATGTTTAAACAGTTTCCTGTATTTCAATTTCTGCCCATTGCCTTTTGTCCATTCACTGGGCAACACTAAGAGTCTTGCTCCATCTTCTTTACTTCCTCCCATCAGCTGTTTATATACATCAGTAAGATCCCTCTGAGCCTTATCCTGAAGCTAAGCAATCTTCATTTTCTCAGCCTCTCCTCCTATGCCAGATATTCCAATTGCTTAATTATCTAATCATCTTCCTGCCCCTTTGCTAGACTTACTCCTGTATGTCCATGTCTTTCTTGTCTTGGGAAGCCCAGAACTGGGGATGCAACTCCAGATGTAGTCTCACCAGTGCTGAGCAAGATCTCTCTTGACCTACTGGCAACACTCTTCCTAATGCAGCCCAGGATGCTTGTTGTCCTTCTTTGCCACAAAGGCACGTTGCTGGCTCACATTCAGCTGCTTATCTGCAGAGCTGCTTTCCAGCTGGTTGGTCCCCAGCATATACTGGTGCCAGGGGTTATTCCTCCCAGGTGTGGAACTTGGCATTTCCCTTTGAACTTCATGGGACTCCTGTTTGCTTATTCCCTCATCCTGTTGAGTTGCTTCTCAGTCCAGCACAACCACTGTACATTAATCCAGAGAGTCACTAAATTTGGTGTACGCACTGCCCAATATATGCTGTTGTATTGTGCTTTAAGAGGGATATATTTTCTAGAGACGTGCATGCCATTGTGCAAATATACTTAATGCCAGCAGCTTCTCACAGTCACAAACCCGAGCCTACATATAGCATCTGCGTAAGCTGGAAAGACCATGGCTTTCCCCTAAGCCTGCTGGTGTTCAGGGTCATCAGCTTCTCTTGCACGATTTCTAAATGTTTCCTTTTTAACGTTTTCCATACAGCTGTCTGTTTTGCTACCTGCTTTCCTATACTACTGAAGCCAAGAGGAAGTGGGTGTTTATGTCCCTTCAGGACATGGGTAAGTCTTGGTGCTTTTTTTTCTCTTACAGTACAATGGGGGAGTTTGCAACAGGTCATTTCTTTTTGTTGCTACTTCCTGGAAAGAACACAATAGAACAAAGTCCACCCTGTACAGCCTGTTTCCACTCATGCCACACTGCTATTTTCAGCTTTAAAAAGCAAAAGGCAAAAAAGTACTTAAGGTGATATTATTATTAGAACAGTTTACTTTTCAGTTAAGTTCATATGCATTGCAACATTTTCTTAAATCATGTGGCTATTAATTATTATATTTTTGGCTCAAGCGTCTTTGCTACAGGTCAAATGCTAGCTTCCAAAGAAAGCTAGCAAGATAGCTAAACACGCAACACACTACTGAGGACAGACAGAACTTGGGTTCTCTAGCCTGTTTGGATGCTGCCTATATGTGTCTCTTGCTGCGTGTCCCTGTTCCCTCGTGACTTTCACAGGAGAAATGAAAGTGATCTCCATGGGCTAAGCAATTAAAAATTTACTGGGAGAAAGTGCTAAGCAAAACACAAAGATTGCAATGTTTAGCCTCCTTTGAGGAGTTTGTATGCAATGTTGCCATCTCAAACATTCAAAAATTCAGCCTCTCAAATGAATATGTTTTCAATGAGACTATAAGTAATAAAAAACAATGTCTGGTGTTCTTTTTAGTTGTCTTCCAAACTCTTGGGTCTGTAATGAATAGAGTTTCAGGGGGTTTTGATTGGGCAGCATCCAAATGAAAGCTGAAACTTGTAGTTAGCCCCTTGATTACTGCAAGATCTGTTAAAACTATTTTATTAATAAATTTTGAACAGTATCGAAGTTCCATAAGTAGATTTTTTGGAAGTAGATTTTTTGGTATAAAAAGACCTGCTTTCTCTTTTTTTAGGTGCTATCTCTTCCCATCTTTCACGCAATTCATGGATTCTAGCCCAGCTAAAACTTCTCAGGTCAACAAGGGCTTCTTTGATCTGCAAAGGACAATGACACTTGCGGTTGGAAAGACTGTTGGGAAACCAAGGTAAACTTTCCTTTTTTCACATTCTCTGTGTTAGCTGGCTGCTTTCCAGAGAAGAGAAGGAAGTACTCATCTCCAGCAGTGTTGAACTTAATTCCACTTTAGTGTGTTAATGACCAAATTCAAAGAATATGAACTCAATAGAAGTCAATTTTAATAGAGCACAGTTTCACCATAAGCAGAGTGTTTTCCTAGATGACTGAAAGTCCACTGATGTTTACTGCAGCAATTCAGAATTCTTTCTCCATGTCACTAAATGCAAGTGGCCTACAAGCAGACTTGATTATACCAACATTTAAAAGGAAGTCAGCAGCAATCTGTATCTTTCAGATGTCTTTAATGTATGTGTTGTTGCAACTTCGAAAAAACAAACAGAAAATCCCAAACCAGCCCGACAATAGGAAAACATTTAGTTTAAACTAGATTATTTTAAAATTCCTGTTAATTATTTGTGCTCACTTGCATATTTTCATATTTCAGGATTGTCAGGTAGAAAAAACACAATGCTTAGGATCAAGCCAATTAAAAACTTGCACTTTCCAGCAGAAAATCCAGGAGGCAGGCATAGCGTTGGTAAAGATGTTAGTGCTGTGCTCTTCTATAGGATAGGCTTCTTTTGGGGGTTTGATGAATATGGCTGTACTTTCTCTCTCCTTGGAACATGTATCCTTAGGGGAGCAAAGAGGGAGTGCTTACTAAGTTCCTTTGCCTAGAAGATCAAGTTTTGCTTGGTATGTGTAAAGCAAAGTGAAAGCCTGCTTATATTCTCTTACATACCTATGCTATACATTCAGAGCAAGGTCATACAATCTAGGCCTCTGTCATTTCACCATTAGCTTACTCAGACTATTTATCTGTAGGTACATAATTGATGGACCTGGAAGTTTAGCATTTCTCCACCCCGTCTTAATACTGTTTAGCACATCATGTTCCAAACAGATCACAAACGCTTGGGATGTGGACTAAGGCACTTTTTACAAACCATTTAACAAGTTGAGGTATTATACCCTAAGCTCTCTGCAGTCTAGGAGTTCTTCATCTTATTGTTCACATTTACATGAATTGTGTGATACCTGTTTAAGATTCCACTATTTAAAAGTTGGGTAAAGAATCAAAAAATTTCTGTGGTACACTTTAATTAGCAGATGTGCTTGGCACTGCTCATTTTACAGAAACTGCCTAAGACTGGCAGCTGTGATACTCTTATTTAGTCATCTCATTAATGACAAGGTGAATGTTACGACTATTTTCCAAAATAGCATGATACAGGTGTTTGAGGAAACAATTTTCTTGAACAAAAAAAAAAAAGGAAGCCTTTGTTCAACTGCAAATCCATAAAATGGACACCATAATTTTGTATCTTGAGGTATCACATTACAGTGGGCAAATAGTGTGCCTGTTTGGAGTCCTATCTTCTAGAGCAAGATGACTATATATCATTGGCTGTGCTCATAGCTTAGGTTTTATAAAGGTGAAGTACAGAGCATCTGAATCCCACAAATTTTAAGCCTAACAACATTTTCATATTCACTTCTTGCAAGACCTCCTGAAATACACAAGGTGCCAAACAAAGGGCACCTTGGAACCTACCTGTTTGCCAAAAGTTACCCTGTACAGATGCTCAACTGGAATACCCAGATTGAGAAATGATGATGGGAACTCTTCTCAAATATCAAAGTGTAGTATTTACCGAGCATGCATCAGAGGCTTTGGTATTTGGGTCATCTTAATGCTTCAGTCTTCTGGTATTGTGTCATTCTTTTATTGCGCATACTTGCTCTATTAATGCCTTGTCTTATGCTGTGGTCCTTTAATGCTGCTTCTTGTACAGCTCCTATTTTGTTTTAAATTTGATTGTAACTGGGTTCACTCTGTGTCACTATTATGAGCGGGAGACCTATAAACCACTCACATCTTATAGGCATCACTATAATTCCTACTTTCAGGATGTTAAGAACATGTTTGTGTTCAATATATATTGTCTTAGCTTGTGAGTGAGCCACAAAAGCAAGTCTGGATTGAAAAAGCCAATGTTCTAGTTCTTGAATTGTTATGGTTAGGTTTTAAAAGACCTTCTTTGGACACTTTGAAAAGTTGAAATATGGTAGTTTTTTACTGTTTGTTCTTTGACACTCAGAGGCTCAGAGTTTTGTTTGTCTTCTGAATGAAATAGAAACTGGTCTTTGGATTTTTTGAGATCCATGGCTCTTCTGAAAGACTTGGGTTGTCATTTAGCATGAACAAATGTACACATGAGAAATAACATACTGTCTCTGAAATCTTCCTGCAGTTATAGTCAGGCACTGCTATGTGTAATTCCAATCTTGCTGTGATGGCTGGATTTGCCCACTAAACAAGGAATCCTGCTGACATAATGGACATCTTCAGTTTCCATCCATCAGATTACCTTCCTGTTCATTATTGTTTCCCCTTGCATATGGTTGGAAGTGCACTCAGTGGTATTTCTGCTAGGATCTCGGTCTTTCCCTGTCCTTGATGATAGCACACACTCTCTAGGCATCAAGCAGCTACTGTTTTTGGCAAGAGTTGTCTGTACTTTTCCAGTATCTATGTATTTAGGTACCTGTATGGCAATGAATGAATCCTATGTATAAGAGATTAGAAAGATTCAATGTCTGTCTTACCCATTATTCCTTGCTGAAAGGTTTTATTCCAAGTATTTTCCATAATTAAAAAAAAAAAAAACAACAAACCAAAAAACCCCAACAACTTACCTATAGTCAAACTAAACATTAGTTTTCTTTATCTCGTCTAATTACTGCACAAGACAGCCCTTGTGAGCCTGAAGAGGTTTTTTCCTTGCCCATTATTTATAAGCTTTCATATTATGTGAGAGGCTTTACATTTCTCTGGATAAATTATGTGTAGGTAAAATACTAACTGATTCTTTTTATTTAATGTGTTCACTAATAATGATGTTTAGTTCAGACCTGCACTGCAATTTGTCCTGTATGTTTCTGGTTTCTCCAGATATGGATGAAAATTAAGCTTTATAGTTTTACACTGAGGTTTTTTAAGCTGAAAACAATAGTCAAAAGGAGTAAACAAATGCAGGATTGTTTTAGTACAGTGCTTCCCCAGCACATGATATTCTAAAAATACAGAAGTACCTAAGACTACTTTCAGTGTCAAAGAATTTCTGCAAAATTAAGTTCTTCAAACTGTCTACAGAGATCACCCTAGGAAGTTTCTTTAATTAGTTGTAAAGATTTTGAATAGTTGTGATTCTGCTGCAGTACAGTCTGAACCTGACATGCTAATACCTTAAACAGGGGAAAACATTTTTAATGTACTTTTTACAGAAATGTAGACTATGGACACAAATGAATGCATTGTTGATAAATCAAAGCCAAGGGGAGGAGGATCCCGCGGCCACAGCAACTTGACATGCTTCCAGCCTTCTTCCAGGACTGTTACAACCCATTTGTTTTACCTTTGCTACTTAGCTCCCTCTTACTAATTTCACTTGGAAGGGTGTGCTGGGCAGAGAAAGCTGATGCTGTTCAGATAGCTACAGCTGTCAGGAAATAACGCATTGTACATGAAGGCGTACTCCACATTTCCTACTTGTAGTGTGCTTCCTCTCAGGCCACAGAGCCCTAGCCACATGATTTTTAGATATAAGGGACTTTCCCGTGATCATAGGAGGATTAGGTAACTGCCCTACTGCCTGCTCCCTCCCTGTTGGGGGGTGTTAGGATTTGATCCAAAACCAACAGAAGTCTGTGGACAGAATCTCATTGACTGACATTGGTTTTTAAAGTCAGGCTCTATAAATAAAGACAGTCTTCATGGAGTGGAAAGTTTTAATAAATGTGATCAACTGAAATGACTGCTTTCTCCTAAAGTCTCCACCTTGCATCCAGCAGTCCCATCAACCTTCAGTGTGAACATATATGCCAGGTGTCTAGCAGCAACACAATTAGGCCTTACACAGTTTTCACAAAATTAAAGAGATTCTGGACTTTTGGCATTTTCTAGCCCAGCCTCCTGCTCAATCAGGTCAGCCATGGCTTTGCCTAGCTGAGTCTAGAAAATCTTAAAGGATGGAGATTCAGCAGCCTGAGTTGCCCATTCCAGTACTGCATTACCCACCCAGTGAAAAAATTTTTCTAGCATCTCGCTTGAACCTCTGAAGTGGAGACCTCTGCCGATGCCATTAGTTGTTATCTGCCACTGTGGAGAAGAGTTTGGCTCTGTCTTCATAACTGACCTTCAAGTAGCTGTAGGCTTCTAGTAGAAACACACACACCCCCAGCTGCCCCCCCCAGCCTCCTTCACCTGACTAAACAAGACTGGCTCCCTCAACCTCTCCTTGTATGGTATGTGCTGTAGCGCCCTGTCTTGGTAGCTGTCTACTGCACCCTCTCCAGTTTCTCAAAATTTTCTTTGAACTGCAGTCAACTTTAGGGCCCTCAGTATTTCAGATGCAGCCTCACCATTTCTGAGTACTGAGGCATAATGACTTCTCTCACTTTGCTGACTGCATGTCAATGTAGCCCAGTATGCAATTTTCCCCACTTGTGATGAGAGCACACTGTTGGCTCATGATCAACTTAACTCCCATCATAACCCCTGCATCCTTTTCAGCAGGGTTACTTCACAGCAAATTGACCCTTACTTCTTTGCAACCTAATGTGACCCCTATGCTTACACACCCTGTAACCAGAAAAGACCAGCAATTTTCATCCTGTTTTAAGATCAACTTGACTTTAAAAGTTTAAAGGGATTTTGTACTTGTGGTGTTGGCTTGATCTACTGCAGAGATAAGCATCGGCTGCACCATCTGTGAGCAGCTAGCTCTACGTGCTTCTGTATCTGGGCTGTATCCAATATGGTTTTCACTCTTACATACCTTTCCTTCTTGGCATTCCTCATTGTGGCAAAAAGCAGCTATCCAAACTCTTTTTCTGTAATTGCTCTCATTAATTACAGGCAGTTAAGAAAGCAGCCTGTGAAAACCCATCTGCAGTCACTAAAGAGTTACAGCTTGTATATCTGACCAGGAAATGTTAGATGTTTGCAGGCAGCCAATAAAAGGAGAGATCAACAACAGCTGACTCATGCAGTGTTTGAATGCAGTTCAAAGCTGACTTGCACTTGGTATCTGTAGCAGTTTCATTCCACTGTTCCATAGTTTTTATGCCTGTATTTTCAGAGGTAAGTTGATTTTTGTTTCCAATTTCTTTTACTGAGACCTCTGAATATTGACGTGATGTAGCGTTTCTCTCATTCTAAGGAAAACATCTTCACTATTAGTTACTTTTTAAAAATTCCCTGTAAAATTAGAAACTTGAAATAAATTGTTTTATAGCAGTCTCCCTCCTGCCCCTGCCTGCCCAACTAGGGGAGGATGACAAAGTAGTCTAAGGCTTCTAGTGTCTTACTAAAAAATAATATGAAACCCTTCATTGTAAAGGTCACCTAAGAAATATTGGTTTTGTGGTCTGATAGTGAGTTTTTAAAAGGGTCTAGAAGAAAAAGCATTCAGAAGAGCAGAACTATTGAAAAAATTGCTTTGGTACCAAACTTGCAATCTAGGAGGTAGAGAGGGGCTTTGTCATCTACAATTCCATGATAGTCCCATATTCCATGATTAGTCCTTCTAGCTGTTTTAGGAATCTGGGTAGCACCCTAGATAAATAAAAGATTTCTCATTTTAGGGTTAAACTCTTTCAGAGGTTATCAGCAAATCTCTCTGTTGAGGTGTGGGAACTGATGTACGAACTTGGATGCAGGGACAATGGTGCTTGACATGTCATGGTTTGTACAGAAAGATTGAAGTGGGTTTTGTTTTGTTTTTAGAAAATCTCTAGTTAAATTACGTTTTGCAAATCCAAAATAGGAGCTGATGGCTAGCTTTTATTTTTATCTAAGTAGCCAGTTAGCTAGAGTTTAAAAAACTGTTATACCTTTACTTGATTCAATTTTAAATAAAAATAGATACTTTCAGGAATGGTTTAGATCCTATGTTCTTTGTTTGATCTTCTTTGTACTATGTTTGGAGTTGAGTAAAATCTGTTGGCTATTTAAATGATTATTTATCGTAGTACATAATAAAAATGAGACATAATTTTGCTCCTCACAGCCTTTTGATTACCTTCTTTATATTTAGGATTGGTAGATCTGTGTGGTCTGTCTTTGCAACTTTAAAGGAAAAATGGCTTATTTGGAAATTTATCTTCATTCAGAGGAATCTTTTCAAAATTTATGAAACTTTTAACCTGTCAATCAGCCTCATACCATACTGGATTTATTCTTTAAGAAAATTCTAAGTGAAGCACTTAAGGCAGCTATTGCTTTCAAACTACAATAATCTAACAAAAAGCATAAAGTTCAACTGTGCTTTCCCATCAGAATCAAATACAGTTAAAGCTGAACTGGTAAATCAGCTGCTGAATTTTTATTTGCATCTTGATTGTGGTTAGATGCAAAACTGAGCTTAGTACCCCTCTGATTGTGAACATGGCTGCATAGCCCAGCTGAGCTACTGAGATTAACCGAAAATAAGCTGGTCACGAACTAGAAGCAGTTCAGCCATGAGCATAGGCTAATTTATCGTTGGGGGTTTGTTGTTTGTTTTTTTTTTTTCTTTCTATTTTACTTGTGGAGAACATGATATGTGCTCAAAGTCAGAAGACTTTCAGGCCTTCTGTATCCCAGGAGCTCTTCTTGTAGAGCCCATCTTCTAGAAGGACACAATTCACACTCAACAGTCCTTACTGGTTGCTTCAAATTTTTGGCCCTGTTGCTTCAGTTCACTCATGTGTTTCCTTTTCTAACCCTGGTCTACTGGACCCTGAAGGGAGTATTCCAGTTTGAGTTCTTCTGACTCACTGACCACTGATCTTGCAGTAATCCTTACCAATGGTTTTTATCCCATCTGTTTTCTTGGCTTGCTTGTTTTCCTCTTTCACTACTGACTTGTGGTTATCTCTAGCCTAATGTAGCTTCACAGATGTAATTAAAAATGTTACTTGTGTAGTAACACAGTGATGATTTGCAGAGGTTAATCCAAATGCATCGCCATGCAATGTGTCTGAGACATTCAGATGGTTCTAAAGAGGTAATGTATTGAGAGTACTGGCCAAATTAGTGGCTGCTGTAAAGACACAACTCCATTTAGCAGAGTTCTGCCAGCTTACAGAAGCAGGAAATTTGCCTTTTACCTTGCTTTTCCGTTCACATATGATGTTGTATTAAAGAAGACATGCAAGAATGATGCAGAACACACTGACATGAGTTATTGAATAATTGCCTTTTTTGAGAAGTGGTGAAACTATATACTTGTCTAGCATGTAACTGTAAGATACTAGTTTGTTGTCTACATAGTTCAGCATCACTTTAAAATCACGTTCTATATTATAAATACTGGCCCAACATTTCAAAGGCATCAGATGGAAATAATAATGAGCAATTAATTAGCACCTTGCAGCCTCAGATGGCAAGTTATGGTCCAGGTACTCCTTTGCAATTAGTGCGTTTTTCCTGTTTTTATAAGGGAAGTCTGACACAGTGGTAAAAGGAAGCCTGTTGGATTAGGGTAATAGTTACTTGGGAAGTGCAGCTTCACTGTGCCTTGGTAGTAGTGACATAAAGTAGTTCTTAAAACTTTTTTTCTTTTCTGCCATTTTTTCCTCCAAGCCAGCCATCAAGAAATGGCCAAATCGTTACCTGTAGTAGCCCAGGAAGATCTGGATAGCTTTACCTTGACCAGGACAGGCTCAGGCTTTGCACTCAAAGCCTTTCATATTTCTTGGAACACTCACATCTCTGTGAAGCTGCTGACCAGCCAGGACACTACAGGGAGGTATGTGTCTCATTTGGCCAACTAACCAAGCAGGTGGGCAGCACAGACCTGTGGCAATGTCACCAGAATGAATCGTGGCATGCCCAGGACCATCTGACCCCTAAAGACATCTCGTTTCCTAGATATCCTGACTAGCCAAGAGGCAACTAGGAGGAAGTTCTACTGAGAAACAAGCTCTATGGCTTTATAAAAGTAAAGCTTAATTCTGAAGTCATTAATTATCTCTACTATAATAATGTCTACAAACCCCTGATCAGCAATACTGAGCATGCTATGGTATTACAACTTTCTGGAGGTCCCTGAAGAGATCTCAGTTGAATTTAATCTAAAACAGCACGTACAGGTGAGAGAGTAGAGAAATGGGAGGATGGAGGGATAATGCTCAGGGTTACAGGGCAGTGAGATGTGTACATGTCCTAATTATAAAAACAAATGAGCAGTAACTGACAGGCGTCAACCTACTGACCACAAAATTCCAGTGTGCAACAAAACCACAGCAAGTTTCCAAGAATAACCACAAGCTACTTTCGATGAAGCAAGACCAAAGCATTTTAGGGAATGCACTGACGTGACTGTTAATCAGAAAAGTGCCTGATGTGCATCCATGGAGTAGTTACTCTTGTTAACTGAGAAAGCTGCCATTCAGGTGGCTTTTGTTAAAAGTAAAATACAAAAGTGTCCTACTCGAATACATAGTGTTTAATTTGTTCCGTTATAAAGGCAGGGGAGGAAAAAACAGTATTTCATACAAATATTTTTAAATTGACAGTTTAAATTGTCAGTGATACTTCAAAAACCACATGCTGCCAGAATTTGGGAACAGTTAAAAATTGTAAGGGTTTTTTTGTGTGTGTGTTTGGGGGCAGGATTGCTTGGTTTTAGACAATAGAAGTCTAGCAATTTTGTCATCTGAACAAATGTTATTTGTCTGGTAGCTTGTTTAAAGAAAAAGGTTTTCTCAATCCCCTGTCCACATTTTCTTTAAATCAAACAAACCAACCCCAAAACAAAACAGTTAAAGTTACAGAAATCAACATTTTACTTTGCTTTGAATTTAACATGCTACCCTGCTTTGACATCTTTTCACTCAAACTTGTTCCCTTAAACTAAAGCACTGTTTTGTTTGTCTCTCTACCATTCTGATCTCTTGTTTACACTACACAGTGTTTAGGAAAGCTGGGAGAATAAACTATGTTTTACTCCAGCTACAAAATGTTGAACTGTGTGCCGATGATAAATATTTAGATTTGTGGAATAAGTGTTAAATATTTGTGGATAAGTGTTAAAAAAGGTGGGGCTGTGAATTACTTCCAGTAATTAGTTTATAGACTTGTGAATCAACACAGTAAATATGAGAAACTGAAACTGAAGTCTCAATGTAAAGGCTGGTTAGAATAATGAGAATGAGCTCCAGGTCTGTTGAAATCAACTGAATTTTGAATTAATTTCAATGAATTTTCAGCTCACAAGTACCATAGTGTAGAGATAATCAGATCTTAAAATCAAACATGCAATTAACAAAAATTGAACCTGTAGCAGAAGTTCAGTTACTTCCATGAAAAAGCACAATTGAATTGATAGTTCAGTGTTTCCTGTGCATGAAGAAGTAACTGTTTGATGTTTAGACAACAAAACTGTATTCTTCTGATGACAATCAAAGCAAAACTTTGCTGTTCTCTGTATATAAACTGTTTGAATTCAGGTCTACAATCCAACCGCAGTTGAGTTTGAATCAAATTTGGCAAAGTCACTAGAGTTGTACTGCTTGCATCAAATCTGAATTTGGCTTCACTTTTATATAAAGCTATGACATGCTGTATCATATCTCATTTATATAATATGGTCCCATTAGATAAACATGGAAGATAATAATTTCCTCGTAAATGTGGATCTTGCTAATAGCAGAAGGATACAATACAAGTTCTTGGGGACAGTAAGGGGAAAAAAACCTTGATTTTTCTTAATCTAGCATTTCATATAATTCAGCTTTCTCCTGCCTTTGCACTTCAGTCCTGCCTTAAACTGTGCTCTTACGTTCATATTAAAGCATCCAGAGGTCTTTCATGTTATATTAGAAAAATACACCACACAAGGGATTGCTTCATTTTCTTAGAATTGTTTGGAAGATGATATAATATTAGTTTTATTGGTAGAATTATATTAGCTTGTGTTCAATCATATGATTATCTCTCATTTCCATATCCTTTACTATCTCATCTCTAGCTGAAATTCCCTTCAGTCTAACCTGCCTCTAATGCTTTTGTTTTTTGTTTTTTTTTAACAGGGAGTGGAAGTTGCTACTTCAGGATATAGCAAGTGTCAGACGCTATGAGTCTGAACATCTCCTGCCTTCTCTTGGGGTTTACCAGTACCATGGACTTGTGGGTCTAGTGACTGAATGGATGAACAATGGATCCCTCCACTCGCTCATCCATGAGGTACATAAAAGAAGTCATCTTTTATGTGACAAAAATAATTACAAGGTCAGCCAACAGAGAACAATCAGCACGTAAATTATGGACAGTAGTCACAGTCAACCTGTTCTTTAGCTTCTGTATTGTACTTCTCTTTATTGTCAAATGAAAATGTGGGTTGTAACAATTTCACACTACCAAAACCTGTATTTTGTGTTACTTAGCATCAGCTGTATCCAGAACTTCCATTTCCCTTACTCATAAGGATCCTGTCAGATGTGGCTGAAGGGCTGCATCACCTTCACAGCCTCAAACCTGCTTTCTGCCACTGCAGCCTAAAACCTTCCAATGTGCTTTTGGATACACAGTACAGAGCTAAGGTAGGAGCTTCTACTTTTAGCCTATTAATGTAAAATACAGTGATTGTCCTATTGTTGCATATATTTATCCTAATAGTCAACATTTAATACCAAGACTTGAGGTATTGTTACTAAAATGTATTTTTTGTCCCATCTCTGTAGATATCAGATTATGGTCTAATCAACTGGAGGAGGCAGCAACTGAGGTCAGACCTGCAGAACTGCAATTGGAGAAACTGCCAGAATTTAGTGTATCTCCCTCCTGAAATACTCGAAGGAGGCCTTCCTTCTCAGGAAGGTGATATTTACAGGTGAACGGAATTTCTAAGGGCAGGTCATACCTAGTCCTTGTTACATTCTACAATGCTGCCGAAATACTTATTTTCAAAGACACTACAGTAAAAATGCTAGATCTACATAATGCAGTAGGATAGTGTTCCCTGAGGCCAATTACAGCAGTGAATTAAATGTGAAATTCCCCATATTTGAGTAATATACCAAGGTTAAGAACTGTTTTCAAAGTTTGTCATATAAATATTTATATAATGGTCCTAAATGTTTTAAAAGTGTAACATAGCTGTCAAAACTTTCATATACATTTAGAAGCCTAATAACTACTTCACATAGTTTCTAAGTGTGGACTGTTGTTGGCTGTAGTTTCAGGAAGAAAATTTTATGCCTGAAGGAGACCCAGGTCAAAATAGGACATTTCTCTCAATAGTGTCCCATTAAGGTCTTATGGAATCTCTGCTGGAATAACTCACTGAGCCACTCAAGCATTCATACTTTTGAACAAAGTCATTTATACAAAGGAGGAAGATTACCTACTGTCACGTGTCCCTTTTGGATATATTACATGCTTTGTGGTTGCCTCAATAAATGAGGCAACCTCAAATTGCAACTGTTGTCTGTATGGACATAGGTCTTTACAACTGGCATACAGAGCCTGTGGACTAACATTACAAATAACTTCTAAGCATGACCACTCTTCTGCTTTCAGAGCTTTTATAGAAGCACAAATTTAAACTCCTGCTTTATTGTCACAGAGGCAGGCTCCAAGATGAGTCAAACAATGCATACACTTGAGGAGACCTATAAATGATGTGACTAACCTGATGTTGTTTACAAACACAAGATTTTTGTGCAGGAAGAGTGGAGGCTTATTTTTCAGGTAGCATAATTCATTTTCCAATGTGTCATTCTTGTATAATTTTAGATGCTCAAATGTGACTCAGTGCATGAGATAGGTGCATGTTGAGGCAGTGGTGCAACAGAGAAAACAAAAGTATGTGTCATATATGAAATATTAAGTACATGTAAGTTACATGTATGCCCACATTACATTAACACTTTCCTTGAGGATATTCAAGTAAAAGTGCCTTCAGGTTTTGTGTGGAAATAAGAGGAGGGTGTTTTTAAACGTTGTAATTTAGCACTACAGCAAGCTATATGAGTAAGCAGATACGTTTATCCTAGACCTGCTTCTTCCCCGTTTGATTGCTTTGCTTCTGACTCATCCATAGCCTGCTTTCTCTCTTTCAGCAGCCTCCTTGCTTCTGCCTCTGCTTTTGCAGACTGAGATTTTTATCAAACAACTGTATTTTATACCCTCTGAGTTGTGAGCTATATATGTAGATCTACGGTATCACTGGAATACTTCCTAAGATATTAGAAAATGAAAAAGGTATTTGGAGCCACATCAAAATTTGTCAAAGAAAATAGACACACAGTGGGTCAGAATCAAGTTTTTGGTAGGTTAACTGATGTGCTTGTCAGTACCTGCTGAAAAGTCCAGCTCTTTCAGTTGCTATTTAAATTACCTGAAAACAAAACAAAAATTATAGAGAAAGCAGAACAGAAGATTCTGAAATTCACAGGAACAAATGGAGATAAGGTGGTAACCTGAAATGTAATTATAATTGATCCTATGTTTTAAAAAAAATTTAAAAATTTAATTCTAACTGATTTATTATAAGAACAGTTCAGCTGAAAACTGAAACTTCATAATGTAGGAAAAAGGATCTTGTCAAATTAGGAAAGACTTGGACAGATTTTGCCTTGAAAAGTTCCCTTCCCTTAAACCAGTGAACTTTCCCTTGGAAATGAGAACACAGATAGAGATTGCAAACTAATGAATGGTCTTTCGCTGTTCTGTTTTTTTCAGTTTTGGAATGCTGTGTTGGGAGAGCCTAAGCAGACAGAAACCTTTTGAAGGTATTTATCCCTATTGTTCATTTCAGACTTTGTGTTGCCCTAACCTCTTCCACAAATTCCCTTATTGTAGGGAAATTATGATACAAACAGCATTGTCTTTTCAGATGTCCCTTTGCCTTCTATTAGTTACAGCACAAAGCTCCACATGGGATGTCAAAATTAGAATCCCTCAACAAACCCTCCGTGTTTCCAAAGAAGCTGATCTTTCTGAAGGGGAAAGACATAGCTTCTTACCCCACTTGTATCATCTCCCTGTGCTTGCTGAAGCACTCTGTTACTGAGTTGGGTTTTCTACTTACCTTTAGTGAGAAAGAATACCACTTTATATTTGACAGTTCTCATTTTAAAATCGGGGAATATTTTAGTGACAAGCAGCTAACTGGATGAGCAGAATGCTCATTTTTTAAAGTTGCCATAAGTTTCAAATCCTGATCAAGAGGTGCCAGTTCATGCTGAATCCTCTTAAGTAAGCAGGGAATCTTACTTTCTTAGATGAAAATGTGAGCAGTTTTAAAGAATTGAGTTTGCAAAGCATTGCATAATAATTGTCACAGTCTAGGAATGATCCTTGTTTCACGGAGGCAGAGATCAATGAAAGGTTTCTTTGCTATGGGCTCCATTCTGCACGGCAAAACTGATTGAAGGACTCCTGTATTTTACAGGCTGAGGACCTTCTAGAAATACTGCATAGAGCAGTATCTTAACGTTCATGCAGCTTATGGCTGCCATCTTGTGGCTGCCCAAANATATAAAACTGTGTGCTTAGAATATGCCCCTAATAATTACATGTATTCCTGAGGTACCTGTGCGTGTAGTTTACAATGCATATTTACATACCCATTGGTGGCTTATTATTTGGACAGAGTTCTTTATCCTGAAATGTCCTGTTGCAGTAAGTAGCTATAGCTGTTGTTAAAGGTTAGCTTATCTATTTACAAGAGTGTTAATATATTTTTGCTTTTAAAAAAGCAA
>VYZV01026655.1:332-11594 GCA_013401275.1 Pandion haliaetus | reverse complement strand
TAGTCATAAAAAACAATCCTGAATAAGCTGATGCCAATTTTCAAGTTATTATTTAACAGGCACAGATGTTAGAGTCACATTTTCATTTGCTTTTCGTGTACATTATGAATTATTTTGCACTTTTGCATTAGTACACATTAGGCAGAAAACTATCTCTAATACATTAGATGAAATGCACTTTAGGGGGAGCTTCCCCCTCCTCAATCTGTTGACTGCTCTTTTAATCACAAAATGGTTGGACGTGAGATCCAATCAACACTAAGGCTGTGCTAGCAAGTGATAAATCATTTCACTTCAGAAAATGATTAATCTTAGTGGTGCTGTGGTTGTGTGCCGTGATTTACTGAGAACAAAATAGCCTCACAATGCTCAATTTAAAATTGGACACTGGTTTTAAATAATGGCACATATTTACTGATGTGATAAAGCAACTGACTAGTGAGGATTCATTTGTAACAGGGGGAACAGCTGTACTATCAGAGATCAGATTGATGAATATAATATTGAAATATTTTTACCACAGTAAAATGCCCACAAATTCTTCTTTTGGGGAAAGGCAGCTGGAGCAATTAAAGCATTGCCAAGATCAGGTGACTTTAAATTAGGTCATCTGCCTTACATGACATTACTTTGGTGAAAACAGAGACAGGCTCTAGCTCAAGACCAAATAATAAATCATCAACACGTATTTCCCTTCTTCACCACTACTTCACCTCACCTGCTCTTCTACAAGAGACATCCACAGTTTCTACCTCACGGCTGTAAAGCACAGCATGCTCAGGTATTGGTGCTTTGGTCTAACTTACCTTCTAAGGGACATTGACCTGTATGTCATGACCATTTTACCTTTTAGTGCAATTCAGCCCTGGACAGACCAGAAATCTGGAGGCAGTCTGGGCAGTTTATTAACCAGGCTAATCTGATCGCTATTCTGTCTGAATCTAATATTAGAGTTTTTCATTTTTCATATCATTAAGTCATTTTATTACATAATCAGTTAACCTTCACATTCTAAATTTCTTTCATCATTGACATCTACTAAGAATAAATATAGTGAGTACAGAAAAAAAGGTGAGTTTTACCTGCATTTTGTAGAAATCTATACCAGTCAAATGTTTCACTGGGTGTAGTCTTAATTCCTGTGTTGAAAACAAAGTGAAACACAACATGTTTGATTGGCCCCTGGATGGCTGAACTATGGTTCTTGAAGTCTTGCCCTAAGAAAACAGTATTTCTGTTAAGCACACTGAATTCCATACACAGCTGTTCCTATCTCAAGTTTTTCTCATCCCAACATCAGGTTGTCTGCACAACCCTTCCATAGTCATCAGACTGAAACTCAACTGAAAATTTTGCAAAATCGCACAGTGTATGAACTTCTTTAGCAACCAAGGGAATTAAGCTCACTTACAACATGCTACATTTGGCCTTTTAAAATCTACATATGAGATAATATNAAATTAAATAGAATCTAAATGGAATATTAATTTATTTGTTTTGCCTTATGTTAAAGATTAATTATTTTACTAATTAAACTATTTTATTAATGTGTTTAATCTCTGAGTTAACTATTACCTCACAAGAGGCTTAAATATAGACTAAATATGGGATAAATACACCTCACAATGAGTTAGTTCAACATAACAGTTTTGAAAATAATTTTATTTTCTTTGAAAGTAAAATATACAAAATTGAATGAGTTTTGGAATCTGCAGACAGGTATTTTTAGATAAATAAAATCAGGTGCTGTAGCTTAAGTAATCACATCTAAAATGCTGAGCTGAGTGTTCCCTAGACTACTCACTTAAGTAATGTATTTTGGATTAGATACTTGTTGGGTGTCATTATGCTGGGAACTCAAAGCATTTAAAGAAATTTGGAGTTTCAGAGAATAATCATTCAGCATCAAAACTTCCATATGTTTTGGAGAAAGCTCGGTGTTACCTTACGTGTTACTGTATCTTTCAGATTCCTACTGCAAGGCATCTGGGAAAACTTTTTTTGAAAGCACCAAATGAGTCGAAAATTTAGGCTAAGAGACTGAAATACTGCCTCAATTAATGTCAATGGCAAAAAGCTCAACTTCAGTGGAGCCAGGACTTAAAACCCCATACCCATTTCAGCAAAATATTTCCGGGGCAAAGGCGGCAGATAAATAAACATAGGGGTACCAAACACATGATTCAAATAAATTTAATGCCTTAGTCAGTATTTCAAAATGCTTACCTTGAGTTTGGACATATATTTTCTTCCTAGCATCTGGCTTTAAAGAGAAGGAGAAGAAAAGTAACTTTCATAGTTCACCATGAAAGATCTGTTCAATCTTCAAAAAAACCCAACTAATATAGCAAAATGCACATCAGCATAATTTTCTTTTGACTATTGAAAATCAAAATCAAACCAGACTATTAGAAAGATACATTCAAGTAACACCAAAAGCCGTCAGCAATGTAAGTTACATTTACTATGAACATTTACAGTAACAATGAATCGGTTTTGCAATTAACACAATTACCAAGTTAGTACAAACATATCTTTTAGTTTATCTCTGTATCCTTTCTCATAATCATTAACCTGCTTATTGCATAGAAAATTAAAATATTTTCCTAGAATAGAAAGATTTTCCACTACAGAACAGCCCTAGTTCCCAAAATATGTTAGTCTTGAAAGAAAAGTTAGAGCTGGTTTCAAAACCACAGTCTACATTCATCCATAATAGAATTTTTAAACACATCAGGCATGAAACAAACCTCATTTACCTCTAACCTTTTCAAAAATCACTGTAAAATATACGTAGACTTGTCTATACAGGAGAACTGGCCAGTAGCAGTTATTGCAGAATATTCCCAAATAAAAATTACCTAAGAAATAATTTTAAAATAGTTATAGCAAAAGAGGTAATTACTACACTTCCAAAGTAACTCCTGAAGTGCTACTATGCTAGTTATTTAATTCAGGTGATTAAATAAGCAAGTTCCTATTTCAATATCTTTCTATAACTCCAACCACAAATTTGTGGAATACATTTTTTTCACGAAAACATCAAAATATTCTTGTGATGTTTCCACATTGAAAAAAAAAAAAAACCCCAAAACCAAAAAACTAGCATCACCACTCCCCAGCAAACAAGCAGAGTTTTTTGAGCTCAAAGTATTTGTGTAAAACTTTGTGTTCAGACAATTCCTAGTTGTTAAAAGGACTGGTTGCAATGCCTTTAAAGGAGTAAGCTAAGGAAGGTATTACTCAACTGGTATCTCCAACAGATTTGCTCAATACAACCTTGAATGTTTCAGTTTGAAATTATATTCCTTCATGAATTTCAACTAATGCTATTGCTTAATCATAGTGCCCAGAAATGCACAATCTTCTTTAGAGCGCCAATCTTTGCTATCTTGAGACTGAATCTTGCCTCCTCTTCAGTGCCGACTGCATTATGTAGAGAGGCACAGTCCCTAGCAGGCTGCAACTCTCTTGAGCCATTGACTATTTGCCTGCCCTGGCTCTTTCTGAAGTGCAGATGGAAAAAGGGCTACAAAGTTTCCCCTCCAACCATTCCACTTTTGAATGCTGGGATGCACTGCTAATACACTGCTGAACCATTCAAGCTAAATATTGCTACGCAGACTTGCCTCTTAATGTGGAAAGTTGTTGGAATAATGTAGCCAGAGTTAGCCAAGGCAGAGCATCCCATATACCCATGCATCATGTCAAGCTGCACATTAGTCTTCCCTTCTCCTCTCCCACCCCCTCCCCATCCTTAGCAGACTGTGAAATCACACCTGCAGGATAATGACTTGAAGGCAGAAAGAGAACTTGTATTAGGAGAACAAGAATTAATGCAGAAACAAACTGTTAAGCAACCAATTCCCGCGCCAGTCAGCTCAGGAAATAAGAAGCCAAGGAAGTGATTTTTTACTTTTTTACTTGCAAACATTTTGGTTTTCCCCTATCACTCCTATGTGACTGCCCGTCCAGTCCACTGCCCAGTCATAAGTCTATTTTAGTTATTAAAAATGAACTGGAGAAAGAAATGGACAGAAAAGAGGTCATAAAAAAAGTGAATAGTCATTCGCAAGCCATTCACAGGTGGGAAGGAGGCAGTTTCCGAGAATCAGAGTGAATTAACTAAGTCACAAAAACTATATGGACAAGCAGCAAATCCACACATAAATGAAGTGAGGGAAAAAATAACACTGTTTATGCTACACTGGAAGACTAGGGATATTCTATGGACTTTATCCTTCAAAAGCTACATGAACTTTTGTGTTCAAAGCAATTAAAAATAAGAAAAATGGTTTAATAGGTTATTTTATTACTTAACATTTCTCAGGCCTACTCTTATCTGTGAATAAGTAGCATTTTAAATTATATTGGATCTTACAATCCTAGAAAAAGCCTTGCAAACAATGGAGACAGCATTGTAAGCTGGAGGCCAACCTCAGAATTTAAATTTGCAGAACAAGTGGGATAGCTGAAATTCAGTGCTAGGACATAGATGCAACAAAACAGAAGGTGGAAAAAAGCAGACGGGGCAGAGGGCAGCTTAAGCCAGCCTTGCCTCCATAGCTGACATAGTGCATAGTTCTGCCTCAAACTCTGGTGGGTGACGATAGGGTTTCTGTTCCCTAAAACCACTAAGTTTCAAAAATAAGTTTAAGCTAAGCATCTGGTTTCATGCCCTGCTGGACCTTTAATGGCTTACAGTGAGTATAATCCTGCTGGGGTTTGGATCATCAAGAAGAAAATAGCAGGAATACTGTGTAACAGGGCATACAGATGTATTCACACTTTATAGATCAATTTTCTGTTATGTTCTTTATTTTAAATTGTCTTGAGGAGAATGGAAAAATGAAATTGAATGCTAATAAAACTGGCTTAGGTAATTCTTATGCACCAGTTTTACACTACCGAAATAAAACACTGACTGTAAGCACAAGATCTTTTACAGTATTTCAAACTTACTTGGAATACAGATTATTACAAATGCTGTATTATGTACTGCATAATTAAAGATAATTTATCCAATGTAATAGAAAAGAATTTGTTGGAAGATACAGCCCTTGAACACAGTGCAATTGCTTACATGTTCGTAATTTAAATTCTTAATGGACTAACTAATAAAGCACACATTAGAGCAATAATGCAGTTCACATTAGTATGAGTTAATATGTAAAAAGTGTTAATATTCTGTAACCTAGGTATGGAAAGATGTACTCATATTCTTCATTGTCTGAAAGTAAATGTGTCGCATTTGCTCTCACCCTTTATATGACGATACAGCTGGAAAAAGAACTCAAAACCCCAGCATTTAAGACACAGGTCAGCAGGTGGTATTTCATTTTAGGACTTGACAGACTTGCCTCCAATTCCCTGTCTGCCACAGACTTTCTCCAAAACACTGAGTGAGTCTCATAGGCCCAGAGCACACAGGTGTTTAGGTAAAATCAATCAAAGTTAAGTACTTAAAAACATTTTAGGTGCTGATTTCAAAATTATTTCAAAGTTTGTTTTTCCTCCTTATACTCTGTTACTTTTGTCTTTTTCTTGCATAAGATCTATGACAGAAGATCAGATATATATATATATATGTCTGCTCATATATAATTTTAATGCAAATAGATTTTAAAAAATCAGTTAATGCTGAAACAAACTATTGAGTTTTAAATTGTTCTGTTGTGCAAGTTCCACCTCTAAGCGATTTTTTTTTTGGCAAGGGTGTATTAATGATCATATTATGATGCAAATTAGAACTGAAGAGATACTGTTATGGGTTTGTGTGGCGCGGTTTTCCTCGGTGGCAGGGGAGGGGGGCTGCAGAGGCGGCCCCTTTAAGAAGTTGCTGGAAGAATTCGCTGCCCCAAAATGTCGGACCCGCGCGCCAAAATGTCGGACCCGCCTCTAGGCGGGGAGTGACGGTGGTAGCGCCTCTGGGAAACATATTTAAGAAGGGGAACCGGTAGTGGGGGGGGGAAACCTGAGAGGAACATCGCTGCCGACACTGGAATCATGGAAGTGGAGGGGGAGGAGGAGGAGCCTGAGGAGGCTGATGGCCCTGCAGCCCAGGGGGGTGAACGGTGGAGCGGAGGCTCCCGAAGGTGGCCGTAACCCCATGGTAAAAACCGCGCTGAAGCAGTGTGAGACGGGAGAGCAGCCCGCGGAAAGGACCCGCGCCAGGGAAGTTCGGGAAGAACTGAAGCCCGCGGAAAGGACCCGCGCCAGGGAAGTTTGTGAGGAACTGCAGCCCGCGGAAAGGAACCACGTTGGAGCAGGGAACGAGAGAGGAATCTTCCCCCTGAGGAAAGAAGCGGCAACGACGATGTGTGGCGAGCTGACTCAACCCCCATCCCCGATTCCCCTGCGCCGCCGGGGGGAGGAGGTAGACAGCATCGGTAGTGAACTGAGCCGGGAAGGCGGGAGGGGTGGGGGGAGGTTGTTCTGATGTTTGGTTTCCCTTCCTAATACCCTTGTGTTTTGTTTCTGTTTTGATTTGTAGTAAATTAAATTGATTTTGTTTCTTCCCCAAGTTGAGCCTGTCTTTTGCCCGTGACCATAAGTGGGGAGTGATCCCTCCCAGTCCTTGTCTCGGCCCACAAGCCTGCCTTTTGTTTTTTTTTCTCCTCATCCCAACGTAGCCAGGCGAGGGGGTGGGGGGTGAGTGAGCGGCTTCGTGGTGCTTTGTTACCGACTGAGCTGACCTGAAACCACGACAGATACCAAGTAGTAAGTTTCTACTTCTTGCATTTATTGTTCAACTTCAGCTGATGTTTCACAAGATGAGGTGAGTGCAGCTAACAGCTCACTGCAGCTGGAAGAGGGTGGTCCTGCCTTGGTCTTTTTATCCCAGTATGTTGCCCCTTACTGTCCCCCAAATAGTTACTGCTTACCCTTCACTGGATCTGGTGCTCAGTGAAGCTCTCTGTAATCCAGTACAAGTCTTTAGCCAACAAGTTAGTTGGAAAGCTAACCTTGCACAGAAAATCAGCTGGGCCATCAAGCTGGATCAGCAAGCCCTGCTGTCTGGTGTGGAGTTTTTCAGAGGTTACGAGTGCAGCCTGACGCTATCCAAAAGCACTCCTTGTAATCAAATGACTGGCAGCTCTTTACTGTCTTACGCTGCTCTTCAGAAACCAGGATTGAGGATTGTCTACTTCAAGGATTTGTCTCAATTTTCTCCACTGGCAGTCTGCCATCAACTCAACCATGTAAGGGTGAAAATGTTGACGCAGTCTATTTTCAAACAGGAGCATCAGATACTAAATATAATTGCACTGTATGTCTGAAGTAGACATTTGCAACACAGTGAATGCAATGGTACCTACTAAATGAAGAGAAAGAGAACCAACCATTATTACTGCCAGTTCTTTGCTGGCTAAATAATCTCCTTAAAATACATTGCCAAATGTATTTAACCACTATACTGTTGGATGAAAATAATTTTATTCAGTATTTTTCCATATATCATTAATCGCAGTGTGTTTTGTTTTATTTTCAGGAGGAGATGAGTTTTAAGAAAGTTAAGTGCTATTTATGTGCTACATATCCCTCAAGGCCTGGTCAACAGGGCTGTATATCACATATTGCTGGGCTTAGCATCATTTCAATATTAGTTTTGCAGTTCACCTTAAGAAGTTCATTCTATTTCCAGTGTTGACAAAACAAGTATTTTCAAATTATTCTTCCAAGTTCTTTATTGTAAGTAAAGCTGTTTAGTGGAATGTTGGCAACATAAAGTTTATTAAATGATGCAAAAAGAAACAATATATGCATATGGCATCAGAAGAGACTCGATAACAACAGCAATGATTAGTTTCAAAAGTTACAGAGAAGCCCTTCCTAAACTGCTGGATACTCTTTTCAAATATTAAACAGCTTTTAAATGCCAGATCTATTTGACCTGTCAAAATACATAAATATGAAATGCTTTCTCTGAAAGGAAAAACAGGAATAGAGAATATGAAGATTATTACAATTCTCTAGCATTATTTAGAAAACACTTTAGGAGAATGCATAGTTGATAATACTAAAAGCATCACCGTCATCATGTAAACTTACCCACTCTGCTGCTGCCAGTTCCTTCATTTTCATCGTGAAAGCCACTGCAAATCTAGTTAAATGGACAAAAATATTTAGCATCATCTGCTTAAAGTGTTAAACATAAAACCAGAAATGTACTTTCGAAAAAAATCTTTGTAAGCACAAAGAGCAGAGGCTTATAAAAATGATGATAGATGGAAAGACAGAAAGCAGGCTTTCTATTTGTTTTACCAGAAAATAGTGGTAAAGCAAATGGTATCTCTTCAGGCTTTACAACTTAGAGCTCTTGGGGAATTAAAGTGAGGACTTCTTAAAGTAAGAGAAAACCCAAATAATGGGAACATCCCCCAGTTTATCTAGATTAATATATACCTAGATTAATATATACAGCTGCAGTAGTGAGTTAGCATTTCCTGTTTCTACATCATTGCAAGTTGCAACAGGTTAGGTAAGAAGGGATCTTAAGTCCAGTTACTTTCATAGTATTGCTATTTGACAATATCCAGTCCCACTATTTGCAACTCATAGCAACTGAGTTTAATTCAAATGAGCAGATGGATATTTTTAAACCTTTCCCCAATGTTCTCTCCTTATTTCTAAGTAGTCAAAGCTGTCAATGAGAAACAAACATCTGAGAGACCAAAATGTTATTCTTCAGGAAAAATATCAGAATTAAATAAACTAAAAAAGATGAAAGATGATCCAGTGACTGGGCTTCAGCTCTGGAATCTCACAGACTTGGGACACTCAGCTCTGTAGCTCTGAATGTTAAGCATCTGCAGTGGAGATGAAATCTGCAGTGCTGAGTTGGACACCTGATATTCCTTTATAATAAATAGGGAAGAACTGGGTGAGAAATGAGATTTACCACAGCCGTCGTTGCAGTCAAAGAGACAGTTACACTAGCCAGACATCATACTGATAGAAGGGCATTTTGGCTGTTCTCCAGTTAAGACTCTTCTTTGTTATGAGAAGGGCATCTAAATGCATGAACTGTAGAATAGTATATGAACACCATCTACTCCTCCTCTGTAATATATATGACTCATAATGCCAAAGTAAGAACAAGCAAATAAAAGTGTACTTGAATAACTTAACAACTACGTTTTTCATCTGGGAGGGAGAAGAGGATACTGTTCCCAGGCTGACTTCCACTTTTTCCCTTATGGCTGTTTATAATGGCTCCTCTGGACTTCTACTTATGTGCCTTTGAGAAATGCATGTAGTACGCTATCATTCCACATAACAGAAGAGACCATTTAAAAGCAGCATTGATATGAACAGTTTTCATTTTTGGGTGTCTCATTAGAGAGACTTCAGCCACAGAAGTCTGATTTCTAAACATATTAGCTAAACAAGTTATTCTTACTGGGAGCTTGATGTAATAACAAGTCATATGAGGTATTTTTATGGAGTCAGAGTTAATAAAGAATCCCAGTTCAGAAGAGATCTTAAGAACATGCTGGGCTTTAATATAGCTTTTTAAGTTGTGATGAAATATAAACACATGCTTTGACTGTTCTTAAACGGAACTTTAGTGTTAACTGGAACCACAAATGGGACCATTTCTGAAGACTATCAGTCCTGTAGAATAGAAAAGTTTGAATGCCTCCTTCAAATGAGACATAATGTGCCTGCTCAGAAAAATTCCTTTTTTAAAATTGTTTTTATAGATATTGAATATAAAACTAGGGTTATCACATATTATGGTTATGATTCGGTGTTTCTTTTTCATAGAATTAATGTAACGCTTCTGTCCTGAGCCAACCCTATGATATCTCAATGGTTAGAGATGAAGCACATTGCTAAGTCACAACCAGAACAGTACTTTTCCATTAGAGATGTTATAATTTGAGGACATGAAATCACAATCATTCATGAGAAGTCACATAAATGCTGAATTATAACTCCTACTTTTGTTTGTTGAAACAAATCTTATTCCCATACATTTGTTTTGTAGTATCTGCTTTATGGTATTACAATGAATTTCACATATACAACTTGACAGCTTTAAGGTTATTAAAGCCTTTGCAAATGCTTGTTTTGTTAACTTGCACATGCTCCCTTTCCAGTTTTTGCAATTATACTTTCAATACATCACATTAACAAGCAGAAAAAACTGTTGCTCCTAAGTCTACAAAATACTATTCAATAGAAAAAAATACCCTAGAGGAGCACAACCACCATTTAGAGGAATTTGGTTAAAAATGAAACACTCATTATAAAGCTAGACAGTGTTCAATACTTTGTTTTATGGAATGTGGTGGTATATTGTACTGGAAAAGTAATCTACAATTCATGACACTTTCTGCTTAGAACCCTGCAATCAATAAAGAAAAAAAATCAATGTTTCTTTTAATAACTATACAATGAATAATACTAGAGATAATACTGGAGAAGAGATCCATTCAGAATAACTTCTAGAAAACTGAATTACTTTTCCTGTAGCAGAGAAAATATTATGAACTGCATAAGGATGGACTAATATATTTTGCAACATCACAGGAAATCCAAGCTACTAAACTATACTTCAAGTTCGTAACTAAATTATAATTAAAAAAACATTCAGTGAAGCACAGTTTTTGCATAAGCCATATTAGCTATATTTGTGACAGATCATATTTTAAACACAGAACTGGATCAAATGGACACACTCAAGAGTTTCTGTTTTAATATATTTTTTATTTTGTGCAGTGCTGAAATTTAACTGACACATTAGGTATCTTTCTTCCTTCAGACCTGTTTAAAGAATAACTTCTGATTATTTGATTACAAAAGTAAACAAGTATATAAATTTTGTCTTGAATGGGGCCTTAAGTTGCTTTCCAACTAAAAGTCACACTAAGACATAAGAACATCTAATGATTTTTCAATAAGCGTGATTAAGTGCTGTCTTTAAAATCTGTTTACCTACCACATTTTATAGGGCATTATAGACAGAACAGCATATCTATGCCAGCATTAAGTTAGCTAATAATACCTAGAACATATAGTGGTATTAGCAAAGATAAAACTACCAGATACAAGCCTGCTGCAGATTCTGTAGACATTTCCTCATTGCTAACATGAACCAAAATCCATACTGCCGTATCTGAACCGCTGTAGTTATCTGTCTTAGCTAGAATGCTGTGATGAATGAACAGATAGGATGCTGAGCAAGCTCTGTTCAGCAAGGTATTTAAGCTCTGCTAGAGTAAGTATGCAAGCAGTACCACTGGATTTGATAAG
>VYZV01026651.1:64227-95028 GCA_013401275.1 Pandion haliaetus | reverse complement strand
GGAAAAAAAAAAAAAGAAAAAAAAAGAAGTGAGATTACTCTTGAGTGCTAAGTCATTCCAGAAGAGACTTCCAGCCAACACTAAAAGCATGGTGGTCCCTCCATAACACAAGACAAACCAGTCCTTCTCCTGAAGGAAGAAAATAATCTCAGAGCCTATTATTTTAACTAGGAAATTGATTATTTTCCCCTATGTACCTCATCTACTATATATCACATGCCATTTCATTGCCCATCAGTCAGTCCCATAAGGTCTTACTCAATTCCTTATACTCAGCTCTTGCCCATACCACTCTGAACAGCTTTGTGACATCAGCATACACTCCTCTTCCTAATGTTTGGAGCACACATCAGCTTAAGGTCTTTTTTAGTTTGCCTCATTCTATTTTGAAATTCACCATGACTTGCAGTATTTTCTATTTTCTTCATTTGGACTCAATTTCAATTTTTAAAAGGACAATTTTTTACTACTAACAACCTTTCTTGCCCTAATGTTTAGCTACCCTAAGCACTTTTTAATCCTTTCTCAAGCCTTTCCACACAGACACTATGCATCAGCCCTGTGCTTCCAATAATACATTCTTATTGAGTGGCCTCCAGGCTACACACAAGGATTTCTTTCTTTTAGATGTCCCTTTTAGCTTCTTTNCGCAGCTTTGAATTATTCCCATGCATCCTATCACTGGATACCAGGAAGAAGAGCTCACCACCTCCCTCTCCACCTCCTCAGGAAGCTGTAGAGAGCAATGAGGTTGCCCCTCAGGCTTCTTCTCTCCAAACTAGACAAACCCAAAGTCCTTAGCTGCTCCTCACAGGACATGCCTTCCAGCCCTTTCACCAGCTTTGCTGCCTTCCACTGGATGCATTCAAATCCCTTAAAATCCTTCTTATATTGTGGGGCCTAGAACTACACAGAGTTCTATCCTATTCTAGTAACATAAGCATTATCATTCAGTAAGCACAGGGGAGGAATCAGTAAAGTAAGGTTTAAGGTAAGTGGGACAAATCCAGAAGCATTTTTTGATATTCACAGTGAGAACCCAGGAGAGTAGCTTAGCCTCAGCACTTAACTTCTTGATCAGTACATTAAGTGAGATTAATTCCATTCTAAAAGTTTTCTGATATGTTAAAAATAAGCTGGGAATTAAAGACCCAAAGCTTTGTTAAATAAACCGACTTGGGATGACACAGCCATTGAGATTTTTTTTTCTGACTAACTTTCGGTCAAGTACATAAGCAATTAAGGCTCTGATCTGTGAATATGACAAATATGAACACACATAAGGTACAAAATCACACTCTTTTTACATGTGGCATACATACATTCCCTAAAAAGAAGGCTGCCCAAGAACAGTAAAATCATAGTGAAATAAAAGCAGGGCAGAAGCTAAAGAGTTAAACAAAGGCAAGTTATTTTCTATAGTGTTATGAACATGAAATGTGTATTTGTCAAAATATAGTTACAAAGAACTCTTTATATTACATGATATAATGAACACCATAATAAGGGTTCAAACATCACAGGGAAAATAGTTGACAAGCAGAATAATTTTTCATTGAATTACAACTAAGATGTAAACAACAAGTATTTGTGAAACCCCACTATTCTAAGAAGTTACTACAGAATTATACACAGTTTCAGTAAGACAATCCTGTATCAAAAATGTCTGGCTTGGCTAACAAGATTCTCTGTGATCAAAATGCTCTGGAAAACTCAGCTTTGAAATTTCCCCTCCCTCCAGCCCACATGTTTTTGAAGTCCAGATCTAGGTCCCACTAAAGTGGAGGTCTCTCAATCACCTGCTTTCTCTGACAGCAGAAGGGAAAGCAGCCAAGTGAGAGAAGAGTTCTCACAAAATTTTTACAATGGCAGAAAATAAAAAAATTAAAACAGAGAAATTAAAATATCTGCCAAGAGTCTTCCAGTCCATCTGCGAGACCAGTGACTGAAAGAAGTTTAAATGAGGACCTAAACTTTTGGAAGCTGATGTGAGCAGAAGTATTTCCCCTCAGAATCTTCCTGCCACCATTCAAAATTCAGTAAAATTCATAAAGTTTTCCTGAAGTTCAAGAACACTTGTCTAGCATTTTTGAGCTATAAAAGTGACAAAGAAATAGAAGTTAAATTTTTTAAGATGCTTTTTGCACTCAAAAAAATTGAACAGATTTGTTTTTGAAGACTAGACTTTCATTTCTCAATGGCTCACACCTTCATTTGATGGACATTAAACATGGCAGCTCTTGCCAACTTGGAGTGACTACAAAACCTTTAGAACTCTTTGCACCGACTCAAACTGAATCGATACAATTGCCCCATCTTTTTTTAATAAAAAGAGAATTTCTGTAAATTGTCTTAAAAAGTCTCAGCTGGACAATCCAATTGGTCTTGTCTGAGCTTGGACAGTTTGGCTGAGAGAAAGGTAAGGAAGATCATTATTTGTTTTAAATATGAAGGATGCTAAGACCACATAGAACTGGTAAACTTATTTCTCTCATCTAATAGAAATAAACATACAGTTTCTGTCATTATACTGGCTTCTATCTAGAAGCAGAAATAACAGTACCAACAGTTCTGCAAGTAGGTTACTTTATTGCTAAGGAAAAATAAATCCTTCTCTCTAATCCAAAGGGCTGCATTAGTAGAGGGGTCATACAAAAAGGGCTTCTATTGAGTTCAGACATGCTCTTACATTAACAGAACTGAAACTTCTCTTTATGTCTCTTCAGCAGTATTATGTGCTCTCCAGACAGTAAGAATAAGGAGGAATAAAATTAGACCTTGCCTATACTTGCAATTATTTGGGGGCAGGTATGCTACAGAAATAAAAACAAGGCCAGAGACATGAGGTATCAATTCAGCAAGGAAGAAGTTTCTATGCACACAAAAAAGGAAAGAAAATCCAGGTTTTAAAATGTATGCATGCAAATTCATTGTCTCTTGGGTATTCATAACAGTTTAGAAGTGAAGTGCAGTTTATGAGCATGAAGTATTCTCATGGTTGGTTTAAACTATTGTAAATTGCGCTGCATTTACCCCTTATAAATAATACTTAAAAACAATTATGACCTATAAGTAAATGCTTTTACTTAAAATGTTACTTTTTATGGCAGGCATTATACCTTTATCATTTACCTCAAAGTTTCAGAAATAGATTACAGGAAAGGCAGAACGGAAATATTTTGCCCATGAACAGAATTCAAGTATGTAAGTGTCTTCCCAGGTATTACCTGTTCCTGATAATGGTACAAGAACTTTTGCATACAAATGGAAACAGTCACACAGAAGTCAACAGGGATCAAGCAGTACAGCAGGGAAGCAGACACCCAAAAGAAGCAGAAGACAAGATCTGAAAGTTTTATAGCATGCATGTTTCCTAGTTTTAGATATGAAAAATAATTTGAAAGACTTGGGGTTTAAAATTACAATTTAACTGAAAACTTAGTTATGCTAAGAAGTCAGCTTTAAAAAGAATTAGTTGAAATTAGTTTTAGCACAAAAAGGAAAACAGGTTGATGCAACTCAGTGGGAGAAAAATAGAATTTTTCTAGGTAGACAAACTCTGCAGTGATCATTCAATCTAATAAAGTAGCAGATTTGGTTTGGGGGACTTATGTTTAACAATTATAATTATGGAACTGTACCAGTGATGAATACTCTGTTGTGAATACAATAGTATTGTATTTTTAAACTACTGTATAATTCCTGGGCATACTTTGATGATTTTTCTGACCACTCACCTATTTTATAAATCAGTTCCTCCTGCCTGGATTTATATATGCTTAGTTATATTCATTGTTAGTGCTGTTCTGAACAACTTATTGATTTATGGTATGTGCTCTGTAAAACATTTTTAAATGTTTTTGTGCCTTNGGTTTCCTCCTGCCTGGATTTATATATGCTTAGTTATATTCATTGTTAGTGCTGTTCTGAACAACTTATTGATTTATGGTATGTGCTCTGTAAAACATTTTTAAATGTTTTTGTGCCTTACATGCATCTCTTGCTTTAAAAAAAATAAAAAATTGAAGAACAGTTTCAGAAATTAGGTTCAGCACCCCCAAAGTCATATAAATTGTGTCTTTTTTCATAAATTTAACACACCTATATATTCCTTATCCCTCACCACCAGGCAGGTAAAAGAAATGCCAATGCCTTACAGCATGGGTTAACAAAACAAAAGCAACAAAAAAGTTTAGAAAAAGCAAGTGCGAAAGTGACTCATGCCTTTGGCAGGACAAAAAATTTCAGTACCTCTTATAATTCTGCATATTTCCCCTCAATTTCTCTCACTGAAGACATCTCAGGTTGTCCATTACATCTGCTCTCACAGGGATAAATGATGAAAGAGGAGGCATGCACATCACTTGATCAAACAAGCTTTGGGTACTAAGCCAAATTAAATATATGTTCACATGCTCCAAGACTATTTGGATCTCTGCCCTTCATTGCTGGAAAGCTTAAGGACTTCCCCCTCTTCTAGCCCCCTTGTCAGAAAAGGGGACACTGGAAATAAGCCAGTATAATCATCCCTCTCTCCAAGGATTACATCTGATTTTTCCCTCTTCCCCAACAGTGAGGCAAAGGGAATAGAATCTGAAGGCCCTACTGGTGGTACCTTCCTTTCTTTCCATGCCCCTCTCAACAACAGATGGGCTGCTCAGCTGGGTTACTGCCCTTTGCCTCAATTATTTTCCTTTCTTACCCCTGAAAAGCTGCTGAAAGTATAGGGAAGAAGAAATGCACTGTTGGTAGAAGTTGAAAGGAAATAACACACTCTTTCTTTCATAATTATACCCATCCTAATGGATTAAAGCAGGTGCCACTGCAATATACCACTCATCCCCCTGTAGGGCTTCCATCTAAAGTATTATCGGTGCCTTTAAAAAAAAAAAAGATACACTTAATTCCTTAAATAACTTTTTTCGATTTCTGGGCATTTAGCCCAACCAGCCCTTAGTGCTACTGCAATGCAAGTAATAAATAATTATTCCCTCTCCACTGACTAAGAAAATGATTGTTCCCATTTCATAGCTGAAAAAAAATAAATGACTTCCCAGATTCCCCAGAAAGTCTCCTTGAGCCTGTCAAATGCCATAGCCACAAGACCTCTTTACTTCTTTTTAAGACATCAGGTGATTTTCCCAATTCCTTCAGAAATAGGGCATATTACAGAAGGAAGCCACTGGAGAAAACTGGGCAAGTTTCTGGAAGATACTGTGCCTAGGTGCTCTCTAGCTGGGCTCGCAAGCATAGGGAGGGCATTTTTGCACATCTGATACCCAGAGCAGGGATGCCTTAAAGCAGAAGGCCAGAATCTCTCTTGTAGTGCTCCATGATAGGGAATTTGAAAGACACAGGAGTAGGAGCACTGAGGAATACTCCATAACACACGAAGTAACACTACATGTCCAAGGTTCTCTGCTGTAATAGCGGAGGTAGGTTTGGAGCAACCCAAACCTTCTTCCCTGTAAAAGTGCATCTAAAGTCAACAGCTAACTCAGATTCAAAAGTACTGTGGGTATTGTAGCATCTGGAAGCCAGCATGAGGGAGCAGGCAAGCCACAGCCAGAAGATAATGCTGAAAAGCACCTGTTAGTCTGGAAGGAGGATTAAAATACCTTTAAATAACACCTTTCAAAGGCATTTAGTATATAGAAACTCAAAGTGAGGTTGCAAAACATTTAAATGCATCAGATCAAAAAAAAAAAGTCATTATGTGCTAGAAGTGCCTTTTGGGTCCACCTCCTCAGTGGAAAATGAGAGACTAACGATACTGCCAATGTGACATATCCCACAGCAAGAGAAAAGAACATGCTGGGAACAGCTTGTCTCAGCACATAGTGTACAGCAGACAAGGTAATGTCGTACACCAGGTCCATGGCTTTGGCCACGTCCCCAGGAACCAGCACACTCCATAGGCTCTGTACTTCTCTTCTGTGTTTGGCATTCACCATCCTTTACCTATTTCAACTTGGTGCCTGCAATGCAAGGAACACCACAGTGTCTCATTGAAACACTGCTGCCAAGCTCAGGATGGTGGAAGGCAACAGCACCCTCCCAACCTGCTCCCACCCACCCATGCCCACTGCCTTAAGTGTCCCAATGCAGTACTATTCCCAGTGCCATCCCCAAACCTGGCAAGCAAAAGAGCACACTCCACCACAACCCTAACCTGCTTGCTCACCTCCCTTACAAGCCAGAGCAGAGGAATACAAAATTGTAGGCACAGAGTATTTTGAGAAACAGCTTAATGGAAGTTAAAGGGATGTGAATCTGACTTTATAAGAGACATGTAGCAATTTGAGTTCGAGTCCAATTCCCAGAATGACATTATCTGTGTAGTTAATTCTTTATTATTCAAAAGATTGCTAACTGTTCATATCTGTACAAATGTGTTCATGCTTCATTCATTCCAAGTCAATAATATTGGATTCCTACTATTGATTATACATGAGCCTTTTTGTCCCATTGTAATGAAATTTTAATGTTGATGGTTCCCAAACTATTATTTCAACCTAATAACAGTGAGACTTGACAATTACCTCGCTCTGCGAATTGCAGATAGAACTAATAAGGTCATCCTTAATAACTTTTTGTTTACCTGACATTTGGTAATTTTATAGTTATTATGTATTATTTTAAAGTCAGGAGGAGTGTTTTGCAAAGAAATGTTGTCTCCCTGTAGACTAAATACAATTCTGCCAGGAGGAAGCCTTTCCCTTGCCTGCTCCCTGACCCGTGGTGCAGCACTTGCTGCCTTACTTGATCCCCTCAGCTGAGGGGGAGAGAAGCACAGCTCCACAACTGCAGCTCAAAAACATAATTACAAAAGGAAAAAAAAAAAGAGGGGGGGAGGGGGAGAGGAGTGAGCAAGAATCTTTAAATCTTAAAACAAAAATCTGTAAGAGAAAACTTAATTTAAGGATCAGAGAGGATACGATAGCTAGCAACATGGTATTAGCCTGGTTCAGTGAACTGGAGTGTTTTCATCTTGCTGTGCATTTTTGTGGGACTGTCCTCAGGAGGTTTCTCCCCTTTCTGGGAGTCAGCAGCCCCACAGTCCTGGGATAACTGAGCAGCCCACAGCACCTCCATCACTGCCAGACCATAGCCAGGTAGCGGTGTTTTTTGTTCCCAAACCAATCTCTTCCCATTACCTAGTGCTGCTCACTGCCTGGCCTGTCACCTCACTCAATTCCCACCACGTTAGCAGACAGCCTCCGCTACTGCAGTCCACTGCCATGAGATCCCCTCTTACAGCAGTGGGAGGGCCCCAAAACAAAGCCTCCACTTAAGCAAAAAGCACACTTTTCCCTCCAAAACTGGGCTGTTTCCAACACTATTGCTCCTTTTTTGAAGGGCTGCAGAAGCACTGTCAGTCACAGGCTATAAGCAATGTGCTCTCTGCTGAAGCACCAACAGGTAGTACCTCTCCACGGAACCTTCCAGAGCCAGTAGTGGCCAGGGCAGGCTCCCCTCAGGCAGCTAAGGAAACAACCTCCCAACCCCCAAAACTGGGCTTCCCCCCCAAACGGCAAAAGGGTGACAAACAGTGGCCTTGGGGGTACGCATGGTGAGAGAAAAAGCATTAAACAGAGAAGCTAGCAGCAAGGAGACCAACCCAAGGCTTCAGTAGCAACTCTGAGCTGGCCAAATGGCCACCAGCCTCTGGGGGAGAGAGCAGGAAGAGAAGCAGCAGCTGCAGGAAGGCTCCTAGTTTGGCCAGGCACGCAAGTACAGAGCAAGCAAACAAATGGGATTTGAACTGATGTTATTAGAGAAAATATGTAAGTACACAATGTTAGTAGGTTAGCTACACATAGAAGCACTGTAGCAATCTGAGCTTAAGCACCTTCCCAAGACTGGGTTTCCACACACCACCCTGCCGCTCAGACACCTCTGCGAGGTGGTTTTGCTACAAAAGAAACACTGGTGGATATGAACCTGCCTATGCAGCAAACAAAGTCCTTAAGGGTCTTTCAATTTAGGAAAGAAGATATATATGGTAAACACTTTTCCACTTGTTCTGGTCCCTGTGCTGATGGCAGGTTGGCTAAATTGAGGAATGTGGCTATAAAATCATTTCAGGAACGACGAGGGGTCCTGGTGAGAAAGCTGACAAGCCTTGCAAGGTAGTTGCCTGGGATTCCCTGATTCCAGATGTTTTCCAAGCAGATGGTTACACCTTCTTGGAGGAGACAGCCATGCTTGCTATCTTCACCATGGCACTGGCACAATTGTCTGGCATTACCCTATTGCTCAAGATTGATGGGGCAGAAGGAATCATTAACAAACACTTTTAATAAATAGCATTTCTGCAGCAGGAGACAGAAGAAAAGAATAAGCTATAGTAATCATCAAAAAGATATCCCAGGGTTAAGACCACTTTTTGTCATCCAGTCTCATGCACACCTAGTTTCTTGGTTAACTAGCATTTTTAGTACTATGAAGATCCCAAATACAGCAGGGATACAAATGCTGGGAATAGCTATTTGCAATTGTTATGATCTGCTTCAATTACTACATTCCCCAGACATATTGAAATAGTCAGAGTTTGGTTTAACATAACATTCAGTCCAAGGCAGGCAATTTTACATGGTTAAATAATGCATCTCAGAAGGGGAAAAACAAATACTGAGTCTGTACCTGGGCTTACTGAGCAGTAGCATCCATGTTCAATATATGGCACTGGTTATGCAAATGGCGAGGCAGGGTTTACATTTCCCTGAATTCTGTTTTTTCATTGCTTTATTTTCTAGCTTTTTGCACACTATTTCTTTCATTACACTGTTTGAAACCTAGGCAGTAACCCTTGTGACAAAACTGTACCCATTCATTATACTCTGAAATTTCTACCAAAGAAGTTTTAGGCTCCTCAGCTAAAAGTTAGCAGGAACTACTTAGAACAGAGAAAGAACATCCACCCATATCAATACCTCCAGCTGAAATCTACTTTTTTCTGTTAATTAAAATGTTCTTGTCCTCAAAAAAAAAATTTTCCCTACTCACCAGAGAACCAAAAACACATGTTTAGCATTCTACAACAGAAACCTGAAAGCTTTTCCAGAAGAACAACCCTGATTTTATGATCAGCCTTGATTTTGTGACAAGCCCCAGTCCTGCAATAACAGTTGTGAAGTTGCAGCTATTTAAGTACTGGAACTTGCCTTCCTGAGAAGGCAGCACAGAACCTTTGCACCCAATTTTTCAGGCATACGAAGGGAAGATAAAATCATACAGGTAGCTTCCCAGGACAGAAATCCACATACATCTTACAAATAAAGGATTGGAAAGGAAACTTGACTTAAATTTAAAGTCTTTCCTTTATTTTCTAACTCAGAGAAAGCTGTCCAAAGCTCTTATTTTCAGGCTTGCTGGAAACTAATTTTTTTCTCTTTGTTTACAAACTTGCCAACAGCTCTAGCATTCCTAAGACTGCTGACAAGAATTTAAAAGCACTATGGTAGGATGCCATACTGCTCAAAATCTCCCAGACTTGCCTCAAAAATGAGATGAAGGCACATGAAGACAAGAGACATAGCCTTTACATACCTCACTCTCTGATGACGTTGCTGCTGCAGATCAGTACACAGAAGGTGAAATAAGCTTCCTAGGTATAGAAATTAGTATTATATTTCTGATTTTCCCCACCTCTCCAACTCGTATCTTCCCATGCTGTGCACAGTACAGGCTTCACCACTGCTGCTCATGCTGCATTCTGAGCAAGAAGAGAGAGGAAGCAGGAGTCTCCCCGAAATGAACTCAAATCCCCCTGTTTTCCAAAGATAAGAATATGAGCTTTTTTGTTTAAAAAGAGCCAAACACAAAACAAACAAATGCCCAAAAAAGCACCCCAAAAAACCCCAAAATAAACAAAGAAAGCCCTCACACCATGCAACAGAAATATTAAATTTGTTATGAAGCAGCAAATCAATGTTTCCCATACAGGGAGTACTTCAGTTTTCATGAAACAAGTTTCTCATGTATTATATGGAGAACCTTGGATTAAAAGACTGGAAAGCAAGGGGTCTAAGTATTGAAACTCCCAATTAGAAACCTGCAAATTATTTTGCACTGAACCTGGGGTAGCATATAGGATAAAAAACCAGTTAGGAGCTGAAAAAACAGTGTCAAAAGGGGAAAAACCCGAACCAAAGACTGCTTCAACTTCAAGAAAAATTAGGGGGTTTCAGCTCAAAAGAAGGAAAATATCTGGATGGCGGTTTTCCAAAGTCTTCCTAAAATTGAAATAAAAATTAATTTACAACCAAAAGCCTCAAACTGAAATGAAAAATATTGAAAAAACAGTAAGCTAGTTTTCTAGCATATTTTCCCTTATCTCAAAAATAACAAAATTAACAAAACTAAATGAGCTTGCTCAACCCTACCCTCACTGCAGTCTGTGAAAGCCATAATGTACACAAGTCATAGCCAGGCCTCTATATATTTTCAACATCACAGATAAAAGAATTACAAGAATTCCTGTAGTGATATACTGGTGTCCATATTTCTGAACTCTTTTTTCCTAAATAATTTTAGAACATTTGGAAACAAAACCAAAAAAGAACCTTGCAGCACAAAAGCTATTTGGGATAAATAGAGCCACAGGGAGTGTTATTTCATGCAAAAGTACATATACTGAGACCCCATTTACGATACTTGAGTGATCAATATATTAATAAAAGTGAAAGCAGAGAGCTGGTTAATTATTACCATTAACAGAGCAAATGGAAAGGAGAAGGAAATGCCACCATTCAAACAATACGAATGCCATATAAGACAGAAAATCACTTCCAACAGCAACCATTAAATATCCAGCGGACAAAACATGCGTGCACAGTACACCGCTTATAGAAACCAGAGTACACCACACCAAATCTACTCCAACTGTAATGAGAGTAAAGTGCCTCAGAAGCAGTCTAATCAATAGCTCTGTTTTTCCACAAGCACAAACTCTGCTAAAGCAGACTTCTTTGTAATGAATAGATGCTTAATGCATTGCATTAAGGGTAAATACAACCATCTTAATATACACACTTATTCCCTCTTTGAAGATAAAATGCAATAATAAAAAAAATGCACACATCTAAAACTCAGGAGAACAAGTTTCCACCACAGCAGTTACACAAGTGGAAGTCCACTGCTGCTCTTCTTAGAGAGTCTCTAATTAAAGGCTCACACATTCCTGCATCAAATTAATGAGGTACATTTGGTTCTCCTAAAGCCCCCCCCCCCCCAAAGTTTCAGCTATCTGAAAAATTTTACATTACTGATTACACAGGGTTTGCAAAAGTTACAAAATTGTATTACACTTTTTGTATTGGGTTTGTGTGGCAAGGTTTTGGTAGCAGGGGGGCTTACAGGGGTGGCTTCTGTGAGAAGCTGCTAGAAGCTTCCCCCATGTCCGATGGAGCCAATGCCAGCCAGCTCCAAGATGGACCTGCCGCTGGCCGAGGCCAAGCCCATCAGTGACAGTGGTAGTGCCTCTGGGAGAGCATTTTTAAGAAGGGAGGATAAAAGCTGCGCCACAGCAACTGCAGCTGGAGAGAAGAGTGAGAACATGAGAAAGAACTCTGCAGGCCCCAAGGTCAGTGAAGGAGGGGGAGGACGTGCTCCAGGCGCCAGAGCAGAGATTCCCCTGCAGCCTATGGGGAAGACCATGGTGAGGCAGGCTGTCCCCCTGCAGTCCATGGAGGTCCACGGTGGAGCAGATATCCACCTGCAGCCTGGGGAGGACCCCAACGCCAGAACAGGGGGATACCCAAAGGAGCCTGTGACCCCGTGGGAAGACCACTCTAGAGCAGGCTCCTAGCAGGACCTGTGGAGAGATGAGCCCAGGCTGGATGGAGCAGGTTTTCTGGCAGGACTTGTGGCCCCACAGGGGACCCACGCTGAAGCAGTCTGTCCCTGAAGAACTACAGGCCATGGAAGGGACCCATGTTGGAGAAGTTCTTGGAGGACTGTCTCCCGTGGGAGGGACCCCATGCTGGATCAGGGGAAGAGTGTGAGGAGTCCTGCTGCTGAGGAGGAAGGAGTGGCAGAGACAACATGTGATGAACTGATGCCCAACCCCCATTCCTCATCCCCTTGCGCTGCTGGGGCAGAGGGGGGAAGGGGTAGGCAGAGAATCCAGGAGTGAAGCTCTGCCTGTCAAGAAGAGAGGTGTGGAGGGAAATTGTTTTGAGATTTGGTTTTATTTCTCATTACCCTACTCTGGTTGATTGGCAGTAAATTAAACTAATTTCCCCAAGTTGAGTCTGTTTTGCCCATGACTAATTGGTGAGTGATCTCTCCCTGTCCTTATCTCTGTCCAGCTGAAGGGGAGAGTGATAGAACAGCTTTGATGGGCAACTGGCATCCAACCAGGGTCAACCCACCACACTTTGATAGAAGTCCAATCTGCCAGAGATGTACACCACCCACTGCCTGCCCTGTGTCTGCTCACACTGCATCCTCTCACTGCTTTGCAACATCTGCCCTAACAAGCTCCAAACACTGAGAGAACTTCATTTGCATTTGAACATCCACATTCACAGCTCCTATAAAGAAGCAAAACTGATGCCACATCCTGCATTTTTAGGGAAATCTACATGCTTATATGCCTCTTATGAACCCGATGACTTGTACCTAGTTTTGAGATTCCCCTACAATATCTGGAGGTCCCAGCACCGCTTATTGCTGGTAAGTTTGAGAAACAGGTTTGGGTCCCTCTCAGAGTTTCTGGACATTTCTTTGTACTGCTGACCTTTCAGGACACCTCTCCCTCCAATTTTCCATCAGTGGGAAGTCAGCTCTAACAATTCTCCTGTGCCCTTCCAAAAGCCTCTGTGCTATCTTATCATAGCCCCTTCTCACATCTTATCAGCAGCTGTAGCATTACTGACACCCCTCAGGAGGAACAGCCTCACAGCCATTATCAAATATATCAATACTATGATATATCATAAATCCCGAGTTCCACAAAAGCACTATTTGTGCACAACAATTCTCCTTCCAACTGCACTTGAAAACACCTCTCCTTGACCTTGAAATCAGCAGCACAAACAGTTCCACATTAAACTGTTCCTGCATGGATGTTTCTTGGACCAGTACTTGCCTCTTGCAGCAGAACAAGCTTTTTGATCTCCCCCAGCATACTCATATGGTATGCCAGCAACTATAGCAGAATAATTATTTTTGTCCTGTAATTTGTTCTATTTTCTGCATTTTCAATTTTTAGTCAGATGAAAAAAACCTAATGCCTTCCTCCAATAGATGTGTCGGTTATTTTAAACATAGACAGCAAAACCAAAGGAAAACTGCTGTTTTGGGCAAATTAGTTTGTAAGAGATTACACTGAATTCAAAGAGCTAAACTCTCTACCACCCCAATCCTTAATCATTTTAGCTCAAATTTGTGCTGCAATTGCATATTATATTTCTTGATGTGCCAAAGATCTTTTAGAACCCATGACATATGTCATGTTGCCCAATTGCTTCATTCTGGTTACTTTTGCTCTAAAAAAAAGCAGCTCCAACCACACTGCACTGACCTCTGAAGCACAACAGAAATGCTAAAAATTCCCATCAATTATTGACATCCTTACTTCCCCTGCTGGCCTACAGGAACATACCAACATCTGTAGGACTCCCATCCAAAGCTGCCTTGATGGTGGGCTTAGAGACAAATCTGGTCAGCCCTTGGCAAGAGTTAAGCCAAGCACTACACAGTAATTGCCTGTTAAAAGTAAGGCACATGCTTATGACAGTTGATTCAAGAGCTTGAAATGGGATCAAAGTGACTTCATTCCATATCCAGTTCAACTGTAGCTTCCTCAAACAACTGTTTTCTTAAATACTGGAAGTGATAGTCACTCAAAACCCTTTTGGATTCAGTTGTCAGCATTCCTAGGGATTGGTTTTCAATTTAGGAGTACATCAAGACAAGACTTTTGTGTTGCAATTTAAGTAACTACTGCACCTGCTTTCTATCAGATCTTCTAATTATGCTCTGTGTTAGAGAACAAATAAAAAAATATAAATATTAGGGATTAACACTGAGAAATTCTGATAGTAGTGATGCTAAGAGAAAACTGCTCAACTTTCAGCTAGCCTTCTGCAGCATAGTTCTAGGGGACCCCAGGTTTTGGCCTCGCAGCAATGCTGTCCATTTTTACTTTACAGTTGGCCCATTACACTATAGTTATTCATATAGCACTTTTGAGCAAAGTATTGGGAAAGGATAACAGAAGGACACAGCAATAAAACAAAGTATAACAATTAGCAATGACAAAAATTGTGAGCCAACAACTGGTGGCCCCAAGAGAGGACAAAATATTAAGCTGACATGAAAAGGCATCAAATCTATTGATGAAATGCTTTTAAGAAATTGGGATAAAAGAGGCATTAAAACAAGACATTAAGGTGCAAAGAGCAACAGATTAACAAAAGAGGAAGATCCAAACTATTGGGTTGAAAAGAAAAAGTACGGTAGGCAATTTATAAGTAGCATTTAGAGGGATTTGAAAAAATGAAAGAAGAATAAAAGAAAGGACCCCATGGGAAAAATAAGAAAGAATCTGTTTCAGTCTGGGCAATTGGTTAGATAAACAAGTCAGAATTTGTCATTAAAATATAAAGATTAAAATGAAAGAATGTCTCAGGGCTGACACAATGGACTGGGGTGTTCAATTTCTAGATCTGTCACAGACCGGCATGACCTTGGTCAAATCACACTAACATTCAGCTCCTGTCTTGCAAAATGGAGATGCTAACAATTCCTTTCTAATTTACATTTAAATCATAAGACAGCCATTGACGTACATCCACATACTATCACAGCAGCAGCTGTTGCACAGGCCTCATTTTAGGTGGGACATTTTTGGAGCAAATGCTTAGTGACTACATAGACAGTGAGAAGAGATCTGAAACATGCCCCAGGTAGAGAGAACTCTAGATACATAGCCCAGTTTAAAGATGGCTGGGTGGGGGGGCATGGGGGATGTGAATGACACGATGGAAATAATGTTAATTTAACAGAAAAAAAAACAGGTACTGACCTCCCAAAAGCAAGCAACAGACCCATGTACCAGCTAATAAAGAATTGTTATATGACATTCCCTCCAAGTAAACTCCTACCAGACTTCTGTTTTCTTGGAAGCTACTTTCAGATGAGGCAAGGGTTGACACTTGACTGTGGTGTTTTATTTATACTGAGACATAACCTTAACAGGAACTGACAGGTATTGGAGATGCACATCTTTGTCCCTTTACACCTATCTAAATACCAGCTCCACTAGCCTGCAAAGTTTAAGGATACTCCTTCCCCTCACAGCTATATCCCTCTATTCAGCAAAGCAGGTTTGCTGTTTTAATACATTTTATGAACTTGCTAAAGCACATTCTTTAATCTGGACAAATCCACCTCCACTCAGCACACTATTAGCGTAGCCCTGCTTGCAGTAAAGCCTTGCTAGCTATTAAAGAAGATGCTAAGAAAAAAAAAAATCACTAAGGTGGCTCAAGAAGAACGGGTATCAAGCTGCCTGTATTACTCCCAAACTGGCTGACAGTGTTATTTGCCAGCACAAATTATCTCTGAGTAGTTCTGCACATCTGCAATTTTTAGTATGCACTTCTCCCCCCACCCCCATCATCCTTATTCCCATTAGGAATAGCCCAGATTCTTTAATTGACAAGAGACTGCCCACAGTTCGACATTTTTATGTTAAACTAACAGTCACATTACTTTTTCATTTTTAAAAGGTACTATTCTTGATCAGCGCCAACACACATATTATTGAGTGCCTTTCAAAGATGGCATTTAAATATTGCTAATGGAATTTCTTTGTAATCAGTCCCAGAGAGTTTAACTCTATCACACAGCAAAGCCTTCCTAGCATCTGCCATCATCTCAAATAACAGAAGATTCATAACTAACTCTCACTTCAGTTTTTGTAAACATGATAAAACAAGAAAGTGACTTTTCAAAAGAAAGCTTGTGAGTGGTGCACTGGTAAATCTCACCTAGAGATGAGCAGTGTTTGGGGAACCTCTGAAGCCTTTTCTGAACATGGCAATTAAAATAACAATCATGCAAGGAACTCAAACCCATTTGGATTTCTTCTCTGTTGTCAGGCTCTTTCCTTTGCCGACAGAGATAACTATTATTAACCTTGCAACAGATGCAGACTGCAGCACTAACAAAAGTGGGTTTCAGGCTTACATTCTTTCTCTCTTACTTTTCAAAAATAATCTTCTTATTACCCACTACTGAAGTGAACATGTTATTTCAATAAATTCTGGACAAGGACAGGTTGGCAGGTTTTATTGTAGAAAACAGCCAACCAGCTTCTTTTAATCTGCTTTTACTCAAGAACAGATGAATGTTTTTTTAACACTTCAAGAATGTTGGCCTAGTTTGCATAAAATAGGGAACCGTTAGATTTATTTGAGGTAACATTACTCCAGGGGTCACAGACCAGTGTAACAGTTGGCTGTACCCTCTACAAGGCAGGGACTTCAGCATTTCCCTAGTTACTACTTTTGTACATTTCTCAGCCTAGCACAGCTACCTCGATAAATACTGATTAATTGGACCCTCTCTCCACCTGTGCAACAGACAGAAAATCTGGTGTCAGTGCAAAATACAAATTTTAAATCCAGGGCCAATTCATACATTGATTTTTTGCAATAATTTTGTTTGAAAGTCAAACTGCCTTACAAAGAAGTTCCCATGCTGAAGTTACTAGAACTATCCACTCATAACTGAAAGCTGAACCTCACCTTACATAGAGCATATCCTGACAAACCAGATGACCTGTCCCTGTCCACGGCCCACGTGAACTACACTAGCAAAAGGAGACAAAATTCTTTTTACCTATTAGGAAATTTTCTTACAATGCCTTGCAAGCTGTGCTGGCCTGACAACATCCAGCCATCAGGTAAAGGTATCCCATTCAACCCAACTGAGGATTTTTTTTCATCTATACTGATGTCTAATCCATTTTTTTCTTATTTAACATCATGGACTCAGTAGTATGCTATCCCAATTGGGTCCACAGGCCAAAACATCCTTTAGAATCATAGAATCATTTAGGTTGGAAAAGACCTTTAAGATCATTGAGTCCAACCATCAACCATGCCCACTAAACCATGTCATGAAGTGCCTTGTCTACATGCTTTTTGAATACCTCCAGGGACAATGACTCAACCACTTCCCTGGGCAGCCTGTTCCAATGCCTGACAACCCTTTCAGTAAAGAAGCTTTTCCTAATATCTAATCTAAGCCTCCCCTGCTGCAACTGGAGGCCATTTCCTCTCATCTTATCACCAGCCACCTGACAGAAGAGACCAGCACCCACCTCACTACACCCTTTCAGGGAGTTGTAGAGAGCAATAAGGTCTCCCCTCAGCCTCCTTTTCTCCAGGCTAAACAACCCCAGTTCCCTCAGCTGCTCCTCATAAGACTTGTGCTCCAGGCCCCTCACCAGCTTTGTGGCCCTTCTCTGGACATGCTCCAGCGCCTCAATGTCTTTCCTGGAGTGAGGGGCCCAAAACTGAACACAGTACTCAAGGCGCGGCCTCACCAGGGCCGATCACTTTTCTGCTCCTGCTGGCCACACTGTATGTGATACAGGCCAGGATGTCATTGGCCGCCTGGGCACACTGCTGGCTCATATTCAGCCGGCTGTCAACCAGCACCCCCAGGTCCTTTTCCACTGCGCAGCTTTCCAGCCACTCTTCCCCAAGCCTGTAGCATTGCATGGGGTTGTTGTGACCCAAGTGCAGGACCTGGCACTTGGCCTTGTTGAACCTCATACAATTGGCCTCGGCCCAATGATCCAGCCTGCCCAAATCCCTCTGCAGAGCCTTCCTACCCTCGAGCAAATCAACCCTCCCTCCCAACTTGGTGTCATCCACAAACTTACTGAGGGTGCACTCAATCCCCTTGTCCAGATCATTGATAAAGATATTAAAGAGAACTGGCCCCAGTACTGAGCCCTGGGGAACACCACTTGTGACTGGCTGCCAACTGGGTTTAACTCCATTCACCACAACCCTCTGGGCTCGTCCATCCAATCAGTTTTTTACCCAGCAAAGAGTACACTTGTCTAAGCCATGTGCCACCAACTTCGAGGAGTATGCTGTGAGAGACAGTGCCAAAGGCCTTACTGAAGTCCAGGTAGACAACATCCACGGCCTTCCCCTCATCCACTAGGCGGGTCACCTGGGCATAGAAGGAGATGTATTGCCTCTTGGCTTCATGTAAAAATGTATTGCCCCTCAGCTTCATCAAAAATGATAATCAAAAAATTATTTAGGTCAGAAGGGACTTCAGAAAATCATCTGGTCCAAATCCCCCCACTTCCCAAAACAAAGCCAAATTTGATGTTCATTCAACAATCACTATAAATGTAAATAAGCGTTCCTAATTTTCTATACCCTTCTCATGACACCTTAAGGAAACCAAGTAAAATGTTTTCTGTTTCATGTGATTAAAATATTTATCCTCTGTGCTTTTTTCATGCCTCTGAGTACTTTCACTTTCTGAATTATCTGATACTTAGAGCGGGAACTGATCACTAGGAATAATCTCTTCCTAAACACCCACGACAGCATGCAGCGCCTGATGAGCCAGAGTGCCTCTGTGATGCTTTTACAGCTATCATTTTTTTTTTCCCTCATCACTACAGCCACATCTCACTGCTTTCAATATTGTCCTGTTTTGTTCTATGGGACCCTCCAGGTTATCCTTTACAAAGATAACACGAGCCAGTGGCAACACTGCCTATAATCTCCTTGTACATGATAGTAGTGCTTATCAATTCACAATCCCAGATAGCCAAACAGGTCAGACTCCACAGGCAGTGGGAGGCAGGCGGCCAGCAGATACATAACACTTGATTTCAAAGGCTGTTTTACCTCTATCATGTGCACTTTAAATTCTCAGCAGTCCTGTTCTCATGTATCACTGACTCAGTCCACTGACCGTGTCTTCTAAAGATTTCGCAAGCACCAACTGAAGTCAGCCTCTTCCTTTAGCCAGTGGCTCTTGGTGATGCATGTCCTAGAAAGGAAAGTTTGCAGGATTAGCTCCAAAATGAACCATTAGTCATCACAGACCCATTCTCCAGAGGAACATAGTCCTCTCCAGGATCATCTCATGCTGCAAGCATCTGCCCTTTTGAAGACTTAAAGGACATCTTCCAAATTTCACTGCAGTGTTCTGTCCTAAACCAAGTATCTTTTATAGTAAATTTTCCTTTCCTGTTTTGTTTCATTTTTATTGTATGTCTCCCTCTGCAGAAGTGGGTTTGCAGCAAATTAAGTGTTATACAAAGCTAAAAAAAAAATGAAAGAACACTTATATAATTAACTAGTAATCAGAATTAGAGTTTTGATATACGAGTTTATCTAAAAATTCAGTAGCAGAGGCAACACACAACCAATCCCTGAGAAAAAGGCAAAGCAGTTCAGAGAATGCAGGGAGGTGACAAATGGTTTTCTGATGCACATCAAGTTACAGATGGTTGAAAATTATACAGTAAATTTAAAAAAAAAAAAAAACAGTTAAATTGTTTTCTACCATAAATGATCAGCTTCAAGTTCTTAAAGTTTTCCTAACACTAGCTATATGACTTTGAATAATCAGAAATTCTGATTCTTAGTGTTCCTACTCAATGGTTTATCCATCAGGTTATTCCTCAAATACAAATAAATTTGTTTTACGGAATTTCAAACACAGCTGAATATTTTGGGTGAGCTGAAAACACAACCATTATTAGCTTTACATGCCACCTGAGGGAGAACAAGGAATTAATGAACAACAAAAATCACAACTCAGATGCACACAAATGCACCCCTTGCTAAAATACAGGCATAGCATTTCTTTTGCCACATGGAATTACCTCAACTGCAGAAGGACAAAAAATTTTCCCAGTAGCCAGAAGATAGGCCCTGACTGAAAGCCCACAGAACCGTCAAAGACCTATAACTAAACTACTCCCTGGCTAGCACTGTCATATTAGTTCCAGAAACACTGCCAATATTGTGTTATTCCCACAGGAAAACTAATGGAAAGCTATTCAAAATTAGAATCCTTCCTGCAGGTGGGAAGGTATTTCTTCAATCTCAGGGTTAATTGTGTTTCAGTTGTGACCTGGAGCACCCTTGTTGTTTAAGTCCACAGCCTCCCAGGGGCATAGAAATCATGCTAAGTTATGGTGCATTTATACTGTGGAAAATGACTGCTAGATGCTAGCTTGAAACTATTGCGCTCTTATTTGTGACATAAGGAGCACTTGAAAACAGGTTTCTCTCTTTTCCAAGCACAAAAAGCTTGCTCACTGACTCACTTCAACCCTTTTCCTCCCCTCACAATTTTCCCTGAGTTACATGGCATTTCAACCACTTAGAACCAGAAGTCATGATTTCCTGCTTTTAACCATAATTTAAAAGAATAGCTCCTAGAGCTAGGGGCCACATCCTGCTCTCAGTTACATCCAGAGATCACTGAAATTGTGCCAAGTCTCTTCAGCTGCACTTGCAAAACTGAGTGCAGAATCTATATTTGGACAGACTAAGCCCACTCAGTATAATGTGCTGCCCATGCTTTAATTATTATTAATAATTCTTTATTGATTCTTTTACTGATATTAGCTGTCGGCAGGGACATCACACCATGAATGGAGAAGGGGAAAAGTAATGGAAATTAAATGACAGCCTGCAACCGGGCAAAGAGAAACCTGTGCTGACATTATACTTTGGAGTCCATGAAAGCTTGTGGCCAAAGACATGAAATGTCTTTCAAGTTACACAGTACATAATAATTTAAAAAAAACCCTAAGGTGATACTTTTGCCTTCTCTGTTTCTATTGCAGCAACCATCCTCCACTTCTCATAGTTTACAGGTCTGAATCAACAACCTAAGCTCAGGTATTTCCTCACTTATATTCAGAGAGCTCACTGTATTCTTCATCATTTTAATATTTAGTTTCAAAAATGTTTCTAGCCCATCTGATTGCAAAGCTAGCCTCACATCTTTAAATCAATACCCTACTGTCTCACCAAGTCTGCTGGCAAAGCCAGGAAAACCATCGTATCTAGCAAGTTGCTCAGCTCTCCCAGTCGGCCTGACGCAGGGTAGGATGTTAATGTCAAAACCTAATTGCAACCACTTACAGCAGCCACCACTGAAAAGCACCGAGTCTCCTGCAGGTACTGCCGAGTCAGCAGGTTCCTGCTGTGCCAAACAACACACTGAAATGGACCTTCTCTGCCGTGCTCGCAGTACACAGGGACTGTAGGAACGAGCCCCACACTCTGCAACGGTATCTACTTTATATGCTAATACTGTCAAAACAGCAGATTGGGAGAGAAACTGTGGTCCAGGTTCTAACTCCAGCCACCTTCTAGAAAGACAATTTAAGCAAAACCAAAAAGACACGATACTGTAAACCTTGCTGGTTGCCAGCTCAGTGAACCAAAGCAAATCTATGTCATAGTAATTATATTTACACTGCAAATCTAGGCAATAGCTCTTTAGGTGGTATAAATTGGCATTAGCTCATTACAATCAAGGAAGCCTTATTGATTTACATGAGCTAAGGCTCTTACATGAATTTTCTATCAGTTACCAGCCTAAAACTACCTCCAGACTTGAATCGACCCATAAACAGTACACTTCTGGAATGTCTATAATTTCTCTTCACTATGTAATTTTTATTACTAAGAGCTCAAAGTTTGGCCCATGGCATTCAATTTCCGATGACTAAAATCTATGCTAGGAACAAGTTGCTATAACTTCAGGTCTCTTCACAACACCAGCCTTAATTACAACAGCGAATTACACAATTTCAGGCAAGGCTGTATCAATGCTTCTGATTTAAATGTTGAATTTTCAGGAATCTGAAACTTGTCCCTAAGTTTTCCTTGACAGTGAAGCTTTGTTTACAAGCCCAAAGCTGGCATTTTTCTTACTTGTTTAGAGAAAACAATGGCTTTCACATGCTCACACCCAAGCAGGCAATAACCCATCAGAAACTTATTTTTTTTCTCCTCTGTGAATTAAGAACAGCTGAGACCTGGAAAAAAGTCATATGGACATTGGGTATTCCATGTTCCAAATCTGAACTGGAATTGAAAACATGCCAACGGCATCTGAACAGTAAGTCTTCTCAGTCAAAATTTCACCAGGCTAAGCTCATGAGCCAGAGGTAGTTTTCCAATACTTCAAGTAGCTTAGCATGTTAGATATCAAACTTTCCTGGGTAGCTCGTTTACTGCATACACAGAACTTTTGCATGTATCAACAGATTATTTTCTCTCCTAAAAATACAACCTGAAATATTCATTTTAAATACATACACTACCAGACTGTGTACATGTACCCAGGGCAGAAGACATCTTTCTACTTTAGTGTACCCTGCTAATCATACACCATCTGGTAATATATTATGTATTCAAAGATACACATAATATATCAAAACACATACTGTAGGCATATTATGGTGTGAGGAAAGAAGGAATATATCAGATGTATTCACACAAGTGTAAATAACTTCTCATCCAAGAGAGCAGAACAGCTTTAAAGTACAATGACATTTTGAAAGATCTGCATTATATCTAGAAATGAGAATTTTTTAAATGAGTCTGAGCACTCAGTGATGCATTAATTAAAGACTTCATCTGATACCCATAAAAGTAATTGGAAAGACCTGCTGACTTCACCCATCTCTGAATCAGGCCCAGTAGCACATTAATTGAGGGCAAGTTTACATCTGCAGCAAGCCAAAATTAGTTCTCAGGACAGTAAATCATGGTGTCATGCATTAATACTGATGTGCAGTTAATTTTACTTCTTGAAAGATCTCAGTTAAAAAGCATGCATTTCAAAGCTACTCAATACTTAATGTTTTAACACTTAGAAACAGAAAAGCTTTATTATATTGGTAGATTTCAACTACATGCACAAGCAGGCAGTAGTCTCTTGACAGACAAATGTAGATGTTAAATTATTTCTGTCCATAGCTAAAAAATGAAAAGCAGTATCAGTTGCTCCATTTCTCTTAAGAACAAACAAACAAAAAAAACCAAAACCAAGAAAACAACAGCTGTGATTTTTTTAAATCTGTGGCATTTAAACTCTGTTCTACAGTAAATGCATTTAACTCCCATCTCCTTTGAGATTTTCACAGTGGGGTTGGACAAACACACTCAAACACTTCTCTTCCACCACTGTACCTTCTGCTGATCCCATCAGATCTTCATTAATATGCAAAGGACAGTATTTATTCAGCTGTGTAAAATTTTGTTTTCTATTGCTTCTTCATTGCCATTTGTTTCATCTCTTATTCAAAAAGAATATTTCATGCTTACATATAAATACAGTATAACAACTTACAAATGTCACATAGGATTCCATTAGCATAAAGCAGAAAAGATGACCTTGAAATAGCTTCCTAAGAAGAGTAGAGCAACTGATACTGGAATGAGCAACTCCAGGGACATCTATGGGACAAGAGGAAATGGGCAATTTCCCACTGAAATCCCAGACTTTAGGTTTGCTTTTTCTCTGACACTGCAGACTGCTCTGGAGTTCATTGCCACAGATAATAACAAAACAAGATCCCCAACAAAACCACATTTACTTTTGTAAGGGAGACAGAAATACTGGCAAGGACAGAGACAAGCATCAGTAAATTCCAGCCACATAAATCAGTATTAAAAAAACCACATACAGCACACTGGGAAACTTTATTTCCCAGGCATTCACTTTTAACTATCTTGCTGGAAGATGCATATTTACAACAAACAAGCCCCCATTTGCAGATGGGATTACTGATGCCTAATCTAGTTTTTAAGTGACCTCCTTGGGACAGTGTTGAGAGGGCTGATTTTTAGCAGTGTCTGAGCAGTCCTCAGATCTCAGTCCCTTTTCAGGTTTCTCGAACTGGGCTTGAAGCATCTTAAATCACTGTCACTTCAAACAACATATGCCTATTCCTTTTACATTGCAGCTTACTACGTATAGCAGAGTTAACCCTTTTTCATCTTCACACCAACAATCCAGGCAAATTCTGTCTGTAATTCCAGCATCAAGGGTTAGAGATCACTGATTAAACCAGCACAATATTGTAAAGGACATGGGGGAAGAACAGAGGAAATCAAAGAGCACAGCCACACAGCTTTATTTGGGTGACATAGTGGACCGATCCAACTGCATCCATTTACACCTGGACTATTCCTTTTCATGGGTTCAATTTTAAATAAAATTTAGGTTAGAGAGATATGGTTTCATTAACAGATGAACCTTTGAAGGGACATAACTAGTATGTATTAGATCTTCAAGGAAGGCACTGTATCACGGTGTTCATTTCCTTCTTCATCTCTAACTACAAGCAAGACACTCCTACACCCTGCAGGTTGCGGACTTTCTTGACAATTACTGTTCCATCATTGTCCCTAAGGGGGCAGCAGGGGGGAGATCTGCTCTTGCCCCACTACCAGCTGTCTTCTGATATTACTGTAACTCCCATCTCCCTCGAGGTATTCTTGCTACTGTTGATCCTGTATTTTCTGATATAATTTGCGATCTTTTTCATATCAAAAAGATCAGATGTGTATTTGTACATACAGCTCACTCATCTCTAACCCAGGTCTCTAATTTGTGTTCAGGCTGCCAGAGTCTGAAGTCTGCTTCTAATCTCCAGACTCCTCTATATGCTGCATTTCTTCCTTAAATCTTTGCTAAAATAATTTTTCTGCAACTTTAACCTTATTGTCACAGCTTGAAGTCTTGAATGCAATGAGCTCAGAGCATGCAACATCCTCCCTGGAGCACAGGGGAACTCAGATTCTCTTTTAATTCTGTTTCTTCCCTTGGCTCCATTCCTGATTCTCCACCCTTGGAAAAAAAAACGTTTGCTACCTTTGATCTGAGGTAAGAAATACAATCCATTTCTTTTCCATTTAAAAGTGCTGTTTACTTACTTCCAGTTTTCTATTATCCCCACAGCTCATCCTTAGAAGATTGCCACGATGCTAGGGATGGTGGAATCAGAAACCTGAAATGGGCGTCTTGGTAACACTGCAAGACAGCAAGCATCAGTGTAGGAATGCCAATTATTTAGGTTATTTTACATAGGGGGCTTCATAAAAGCCTAGATTTTTTTTTTTCCTGTTTTCTACTTGTGGAACAGATCAGACAGGTATATTCAGTATTCTAAATGAAATCTACCCTTAGCTAAGGTCAAACAGTCTTCATCTTTATACTGAGAATCAACACAGGCATCAAGTCCAACTTAAACCTTCTACATCAATGAACTTTAGTAGCGTGCAGGCACAAAGGCAAGTTTTTATCATTAACAAAGTTAAAACATTGCATTAATTATTTCAAGAGATCATTTTTCCTCTGGATTATCCTGGTGCATAACTTTAATGATCCTGGCTTGTGCTAATTATCTCTAGTCTTCTCTCATGTGCCTCATCTGGATACTAACCATTTATTTTCACAATTGCAGTCTTTCAAACTGTGTCTGCTGAGGTACAGAAGTGAAGAAAAAGGGAAGGGAATGAAATAAGGTTGTCTTTCACTAAGCACATTGCACCAGGCGCTTCATCTCACCTTGTCATCTCTTCATATTGCAGGCATATTGTAGCATATTGTGCGATGCATTTTATACATATATATGAGAAAGTCTCTTCTAAGCACAATCCAGCAGGAAGTCTGTTGATTGGCTGAAAGGCACTGTTTATTTTACTATTACTTCTACTGATAGACATGAAATGCAGAGTCTCAATTAACCTTGCATTTAGGTCAATAGATATTATATATTATATTATAATGCATTAAATATGTTATGAAACATACTATTTATACTACAAGGGGCTGTGACAGTTAAAATTATAGTTAAAGAAAGTTAGAGGGGAATGCAGTGGTTTCTCTTCAAGCTAGTTTACCCTTACTTTTCTTGAAGTAATTTATTCTTTGTGATTATTTAAATTTCCAGCTTCTGAAAATGAAGCAGTTCTCTCAGTCACATGCTGTTCACAAGCATGTGGTTTGGTCACCTATGCTGTACAGAGTTGTTCTTGTATCTTATTTGACAGATTTGTATATTTCAAGCAGACTACTACAAAGTTATTTAAGTCTGGGTTTTCAAATGGGTTTGCATCGAATAGAGCCAGGTATCAGCCGACCTCCAACAAAAAGCAGTATCGTTTTTCTTGTCCCTTTGGAAACGCAAGTGAGCTAAGCCATACTAAGCTGATAGACTAACATTCATGGAACCCTTCTGTTTCCAAGCACTTATTGAGAAGCTTTACTTTACTATTCACAACTAACACAGGGCTCCCAAATCTTACTGGGCAATATAGTACTTTTATTCATGAGTATATTCTAAAATACATTATTTATAACTCACCCAGATCCTACAGAGATGACAAATTGCATGCAGTGGTGCAAGACTGATTAGAGATAGCAGCCCAATTCATAAATAGGCCAGTATTAAAAACATCTCAAATAAGAGATTTACACTAGAGGGTTGTTTCAAGACTGAAGATAAATATACTGTAAGGATGAAGCTAAACAAGTGTTACTAAAAACTGAAAAGAACAAAGCTGGTAAAGGTCCTGACTGTGGAAGAGTCTGCAAATACCTCCTCATATGAGAAAAGGAAGCAACTTGCCAGTCACACAGAGAGGTAACAGCACCTGTGTCTGCTGGCCAATACTGCGTGACATGAAGGAATCGGCTGTCTGTATGTTTATGTGAAATGCCTTGCATGGTGAAACCCTGAACTTGACCACAGCTTCTGGATGCTGCTAAGATAATGGCTAATACCTCTGAAAGGATTAGCAGCAGCCTCATGATTTCTTCAATATAAAGAAAATGTAGCATCCTATTCTAAGGTATGGAGCCTTATTTCCTACACATGCCTTATATAATACTTCTTCAAAAGCTAGAAACATTTCCCAACTACAAGCCCCACTTTCTAAGAGCTAATTAAACTGCTCCAGGACTGCAGAATGTCTAACACCAGAAAACATGGAAGTGGCAACCATGGTGTATCATGCCAAATGTTGATGTAGTAAGATTCATACATAAGTCTACTCAATTTTTTAGCTGCAATACACAATCACTGCATATAAATTCTTCACTCAGTGCAGGCAGTATGCATTTGGTCCAGTTCTTTGAGAACTCAGACCCTTATCTGTATGCAGACTGCTTTTGTTCTGAGCCTTTCTTCATGTTCTCCCTCTCTTCTTAATTAACAGAAAACAGTTATGAATATTAAAGAAGAAATTAACAACAGTGTGAATAACTTCTGGGTGTTTGTAGATTCCAAATTTAGTTTTTAATTAACCCCCACTGGTTTCAAAAAGCTGTTTAAGAAAAAGATATCCTTTCAAAATTTCCCTTGTGTTTAAAAAAGGAAAAAGCAGTAAGGTAAGACCATAAAATGGTAGTTTGGCATTGCAAACACCAGCATCATATGAGGACATTATTCTGACATTATTTCTCCTCCACTTAGCTTGATTTAGGACCTAGTTTCAACAGAACAGTTCACATACTGCCTCCTTCATTTAACAAGCAAAATGCAGGGGGTCTGGCCAAACACTATGTACTTATGGTAACACAAGTCCATCTGATAGAGTTAAAAGCATCCAACTCTCTGTTTCCTATTGGATAAAACCAGAACATTGGAACTGGTCAGCTTCAGAGGTCAGCTGAACCCCACACTGTAATCATTCACCACAGCTAATACCAGAAGCTTTTGAGGAAGATGCTAAAAAAAAAAACCTGATGTAGCCATTACAGAATCTACCTTTTTATGTGTACATCCTTTGTCACCCAATTCCTGTGGCCTTGGGGATTTTGTTTTGGTTTGTATAATTCTTCTCACAGAAAATCTGTATGTCCTCACTAGCTATTTAACATCCAGTCTTTACAGCTAATCTGACCAATCTATCCTCCTTCAACTCCTGCCAGCAATCAAGGTCACAGAGTAGGTTCTTCTGGATTGAAGGAAAGGAAATTCCTCACCAATTTTTTAATGGACTTATTTTTCCAGTGTTTTGGCATTCAGGTAACATGCATGCCTTGAAGTGAATCGCTAGCACATACACAGGCAAGTATCTGTATATCATACCAATAAGAACAGTTTACCTGTCTATTTTACACCTCTTGAAAAGATACAATGGAGACATCCCCTAACATCAATCTGTGTGCAGCAAGCACTGTTGAGTCAGTGGGAGTTCTACGTGAGACAACTCAAAGACAGGTGCTCCAAGAAATCCAATTTAAAGATGCCTCAGGAAAGCTTTAAATTGCACTTCCCAGTGCATGCAATGGGGTAGATTATCCTCTCCCTTGCGCATAACATCCATTAGTGTTAGAGTTATCCATGTTCACTGGGGGGAGAACACAGCCTGGTGCTGCTAAAGGAATTCCTCTGTTTCTCACCAATGCCACTTATCCCCTCTGCCTCCTCACGCAGCCATTGTGCACATTAGTGCACTCTAGTAGTAAAGAAATATTCCATGTTCTGCACTCAGCCTGAAAGCTGACCAACCGTCAGAAATTTCTAATATGGCAACCAAAAAGGTACCCTCAGACTGACTGACAGATATTGATGGATCTTGTTGCCTCTACAACAGCTAAGTGACAGTATACTCACATAAAGAAGACACATGGAAAAAGATACTGCATTTGAAATACTATTTTTAGGTTCAAATGTTGAGGTCTTATTTGGAAAAATTCTTTTAGAGAAAAAAAACCCAAACAGCACAACACTGCTGAGTCTATACAAGCACTTCCTCTATCAGGAGTCAAACAACCACATTCTTTGACCCACAATTAATACATTTTATAAAAAGGAAGAAAAGACATTTGTTTTACCCCATCTCTTGCTTTTAATCTCTTTTTATTTTTGACATTCCATTTTATCATAAGAGGGTAGTTATATAGCAATATTAAAACAGCATGCACTTTAATAAGGAAGTGGGTTAACTGCACAACTGCCAACAGAGACACAAATCAACAGAAACTACTGCTAAAAAGGAGGGTGGCAGGTGACATTCATGCAGCTGGGATACATACAGGTGCTCTGCCTCCACACCAGGAGAAGCAAAACACTTTAGGTGAGAAAGCAGCCAGGAGCTGAAGAGGTAGTGCCCTATGCACAGCTGAGCACACTGGAGTGGTTCTCCAGAGAAGGAACTGGGAGCAGAATAAGAGCCCAGGAGCACATGTGGGGAAGAAATACAATCAAGACTAAATCCCTATAAAGGCAGAGTCCAATGAGCAATAGAAAGAGCAAGTGTTCCCAGAGAATTGCACCCACAATGAATCTACCTTGCTGCTTGTGTAAGGCAATGCTGCGAGCTTGTTTCCTCACTCACAAACTGGAGAGGGGAACAGGCTCCCATGGGAATCTGCTTCCACCCAATATCTAGGGTGCACCAGAGGGACCCCAGCCACCCCACCACAACAGAGGAGAGAACCGAGAGCTAGGGCCAGGCATGGAAGAGGGCACTGTCTTGCCTCCATCCATCATAATGTTTACCACCCTAACAGATGCCCTCTATCAACACAAGAACACACCTTCTCTCATACTAAAAAGCCTCAGCACAGCAAAATGGATCTCCTAAACAGAAGCACCACATCCCCAGTGGGTGCAAATCTTTGCCATTTTCATTGGGATTCACTGACTGACAACAGCTACAGGTTTGGTCCAGGAAAGTAGCACTAGCTCTTTTGTGCCAACACCAGCAGCTCGAAAAGAGAGGTGAGGTAGGCAGTTGGTTATACACATTGATTTGGCCTCATACACAAATTGCACCACCAGCAGCATGACCCTGCCATGCCTTGGATCTGGCTGATGCTGTGACAGACCTCATGCCCACTCAGGAGTTGGACAGGCAGTGAGAATTTGGTGGCAGGTGCTCAGCATAACAAACCTAGCAATGGCCAGATAACAGATGTGAGTACAGTAAATCACCTTGCCACACAAGCTGGTTTTTCATGCTAGCTAGGCCATTAGCAATCCTCAATCCCTACACGTTAGAAGTTAATCCTGCCTCAGGCAGCATTAACTTACACATTAGCTCTTTAACGTAACATCCACAGTGCTGGAAAAAAGAGTCATCTTGTACAAATATTTTCCCACATGACTCCACTCACTTCCCTGATTACTACATTCCCTATTCTCTTTTGAAGAGATCTTTCATAAGTAGCTTTACCTTGTGAGGCTGGAATTATCATGGCAATATCCCACAAAGGTTTTTTTTGCCCTATGCATGGTAACTTTGAGCCTGGTTTTGTGGTATCTCCAACAATACTCACTTGGTGGTGCACAGAGAGTGATGTGGCATACAGCCAAGGCTACTGCCAACCAAACAGCAAAGACTTTGAATATTCTTGTGAAAAGCCCTCCATGCAGTTTGCCATTAGCAGTGGGATCATCGTAAAGGTGCTACGTATTTGCAAAAATACACACAGATCAAAGCATCCTCAATTTCAGGACAAGTGATGATTTATTAAAAAATGCATACTAAATTACTAATTTATAAACTATTTATAATCCAGCAAGGGAGCAGAAGCTGTACAGTTGTTGTGGTTTAACTGCCAAAACCAGGACAACTGTTTTACTTACAGACTCTCCATGCAAAAACTACAAAACAAGTTTTTTTAAGAACAATCTGGATTGATTTCCAACTTGTGTAAGTCAAGCTAACTTTACTGGATCTAGTTTTATATGCACAAGTTCTTCTGTGTTTATGAATAATAAATACTTCTTCCCGCCCCCCAGCGTAGAGA